>JAMWET010001840.1:0-65000 GCA_024036415.1 Prochilodus magdalenae
TAGTTGGTTATCTCTTGGATTTTACAGAACACAAACTAATCCTCAAGATGTGACTTCATTACAGGTATATGTCAAACGACATACTATGCTGCTTCTAAGTTTGCTGTTGAGGGGTTCTGGCGAAAGTCTGGTAGTGCAAGCTTGCGATCAAACTGAAGTTAAAGTAATGCAGTCAAATCTTTGCTTGATATATTTATGATGATACTGTAATAACCCATACGGATAACTATGGATAGAGCATGCTGACCGTGAATAGTGTGTTTTAAATGACCTTCAGATACTGCCACACTACTTACTTTGCCCTGTGGAAATGGACATATTTTTTCTTCTTAGCTTTCAATATTTTTGGATGGAAAATGCCTCTGTGGCCTTTCTGAACCTGGCATGAGAGGTCATTCAGACTTGAATGCAAATACACACCTGGATAACAACACACACACACACCACTCTCACACACACACACACACACACACACTAATGTGTGGAACATCTGCGGCCTTGAATGGCAAATATCCTACCAGTGCTGCTACGTGTTATAAAAACCGCAGCTGACTGCTGGCCGAAGCAGCTGTGACTTGCTTTCATTTACAAAGCGTTCTTGGGTTTTATCTTCTGACTAGGCTTGTGGATTCCAGCATACATACAAAATTACTCCACATATTTTCTCAGACGAACAGACAAAAATGTCTCGCTTGTCCACTTGGATTGCTTTTCTCTTGGTAATAATGAGCTGCTCAGGACTGTAAAGTGAATAGAAATATTGATTATTTGTGTTCCACATTTGGCCAAGTTAGTCTGCCTGTCTAACTAAGTGTGTGAATTCTTTGTATGTTCTATTAAAGCATAAGTCTCATCGAACCAGGACCAGTCATCACAGACTTTGAGCATAAAGTGTATGAAGAGGGCATGAAGACTGACCTCTCAAAAGCAGACGACGTGACAGCAGACATGTTCCTCAACATCTACATGAAGCATTGGACCCAGATATTTGAAAGCCTCGGCCAGACACCAGAGGTTATTGCTGAGGTACAGACAAACAGTAAATTCTTTTTTCCTCAAGCTCCACCCACAACTATGTTCATTAATAGCAGTTGCTAACATGCTAGCATTAGCATATTAGCATATTGTCATTGCTATTTCACAGCTGCTTAATTTTAATAAGCTATGACAACAATGTCAATTCCCGACTCTACTACAGTTTCCTTTTTGGTTAAACAGTTTTTGTCAGATTTTGTATGATATTGATAAAGATAGTTATGATCTCACCATACTGGCAGAAATTCGACTTGTTTAAAGTATCAAAATGAGATGCTTTATGGTGAGAAGTTAAAAAAATAACATTATTTAAATAATCTTACAAGATCACCCAACTCCTCAACGTGTTCAATTTGGCAAAAGTTGGAAACCATAAACAGGCTTATTCTTTTGCATAACCACTTTGGTTGAAAATCTGTATGGGATACTTCAGGGTCCTCAGACTCTAATTTCCTGGGATCCACTTGCCAAGTGGTCTTTTCCAAGGGAGGTGGTTAAAAAAAGCAAGTAAAGGCTTAAAAATATACACTTTAATTTCAGTTTTTTTTTATATTTTAACACATTACCAGAATCTCAAAGCATGGGGATACATTTAGGGGTGGGCCCTTCCTGTTCCAACATGTCTGCAAGCAAGGTCCATAAAAACATGAATGAGTGAGTTTGGTGTGGAAGAAACTTGCCCTGGGCTACACAGCGTCCACACCTTTAAACTCGATATAGAGCAAACCTTAACTGGGATAAATCAGAGTGAAGACTGCAAGCCAGGCTTTCTTGTCCAACATGAAGAATGGCCAAAAATTCCCATAAACACATTCCTAAACCCTGCGGAAAGCCATCCCTGAGGAGTTGAAGCTGTTACGGTTGCAAAGGGTGGGGCGACATCATACTATATGCACATGATAAGCGTGTGAAGGCTGACCAGTGACTACTTTTTGCGATATAGTGCAGAATGCTCTATGTCAGGTTTTATTTTTTCATGCAATGCTTTTTTTTTGTAACTGTCTCATGAGCCAGATGTGGTCCAGGGGCCTGTAGTTTTACCTCACTGGTGCAGACAGTATAGATTTCTTCAGTGTTAGTAGAGTCCCAACAGTCTGATTAACAATCGCCTTCTTCCATCACCAGCATACACTCAAAATCATCCTGATGGACAACCCGCCGTTCCGCCATCAGACCAACACTCTGTACACTCCAGTGACCACCTTGAAGTACGCTGACCCCAATGGCGACCTGCCCATTGACACCTTCTATAAGGTGGTCTTTGAGCACGATAAGGTCTTTAGCGCCAGCCTCAACTTCCTCAAGCTGCTTCGCTGGAGAAGCCGCAAGAGCTTCAGTCTAGACAAAGACAAGTCTTAATGGCTAAGCCAGAGTTCTGCAAATAGCCTACCGACTGCTGTTTCTCCACAAATCTTATTCCTCTTTTATCCTTAGCATGCAATGTGAATCTTCAAAAGTCACAACTCATAGTTTGGTATTTGTAATCTTACACTATCCACTGTGTGTGGAGTTCATTTGTACTTGGCTCGTGTGAAACTCTGATAAAGGCTTATTACAAACCAATGGTTGCAATTGTGCTTTTCTTGTGTGGAAGATGTAGCTTGCTGGATACAGGACATATTGCATCTTACATGACAGCTTCAGACATCATTTAGACCACGCTTTCTCAACCCTGGCCCTGTACTTTTTAACGTTTTCACACCAGATTCAACTAATCACCTCATTAACAGCCTATTATTGGGTTAAAGTGACTCAAACGAAATCCACTTGCCAGGGGGCTGGAGGTTAGGGAACCAGTCTTGTGACCGAAGGGTTGCTGGTTCGATTCCCTGAACTGACAGTAGCAACTGAGGTGCCCTTGAGCAAGACACCTAACCACCAACTGCTCCCCGGGCGCCATGGATAGGGCTTCCCACCGCTCCGGGTAAGTGTGCTCACTGCCCCCTAGTGTGTGTGTTCACTAGTGAGTGTGTATGTGGGTGTTTCACTTCACGAATGGGTTAAATGCAGAAGTCAAATTACTCTGTGTGAAAAATCACATTTTGGCACAAATTATATCTAAGGTGGTCTTCTGCAAGAGGGTCTGGTTGAAAAAGGAAACGCTCAAAAATATTAATATTAATATTTCATATTTTCATCAACAGTCTTTTATAGGGTTAAATTGACTGCGTTAAAGTTACAGTCCGCCTTAACCCTCGCAAAGTATTCGCAGACGTAATAGTAGTAAAATAGTGCCCTACGGATCATGACACAGCAGATAATGACGTATTATCTGTGCTGTTTTGTGGGTGTGCATGTGTGTGTGTGCGTGATGTCATAGGAACATAATTTTTCAGATTACTGAAATCAGTATATGAATTTCCTTCCTCGACAATAAAAGCGCCATTTGTCTCATTAACTGTGCAACCATGATTAACAAGACACACCTCCGTAATCTGGCCCAGTGTCCCACCCATAGTTTTCCTGGAACGTGGATGATTTATTGAGTATAATGGACCAGTAAGTTGGTAGTTTGTCTCTGTGTCCCTCCTGTGTTAGGTAAATCCAATCATATGTGTTTTGAGGTTGATGTGGAATGGAATGAAACATCGCTGTCTTTGAGTCCACAATCAGGCAAAAGAGTAAGAGGGCTAACAATGCAGTTGGCCAAAAGCTCAATGCACCCTATCATGTAATTTCACTCCAGACATATATGACTTGTGCATGCAGCTTGAGCCCTGCCTGAAACATCACATGCATTTGGCAAACCGGAGGCATTTACTGCATTATTGCTCAGATGCATTTAGGGCTTACATTTACAGTTCAGAAACAGCTACAGATGACTTTGGTTTGTGTAGGCTTTATTCAGTTTTAGTCTGTATCAAGACAAAAGGACAACTCCTCTCCTGATGTGAGCCCTTTCAACACTGCCAGTGAATCATTCTATGGATCTGTTTATATAAAATGATAAGGATGACTGTCCTTATCATCATGTGACCATTATATGTATATATAGATTACAGATGAGAGTTGCATTATTGTAAACTTTCCCACTACAAAGACCACATTTATGGCAAAATAATATTGGGCCCAATATTCTGTATCAGTGTTCCTAATGAACAATATCGATACCGTCCATGAAAACATTGGTCAACCCCAAATTAAAGTACTGGGATAAGACTGACAAGGGAGCAAAACACAATAGCTAGACTGGATAAGATGTGTAACTAGTTTTCTACAAAAGGGACAAGACTACTGGCGAGAATTCCAAATCCAATATGAAATGGTTTTTACACTAGGCAGTGTGTATGCTTTTTTTTTCCTGATTGGGAACACCCATGTCTTTCCACCGCCGGTGCGCTAGGGGGCGAAAACCGGGAAAGTGGAGGAAAAATAGAAAGCACGACAGTCGGATATCCTTTAGCCTTCATTGTGGGACTGAGTCCGGGAGCTGGCTAACCGCGGGGGGGATTAAAAATCATGACTGTGATGAATTAAACGCTTCGGAGGCGCTGGATTTTGGAGCTCGGAGACCCTGAGCGCTGGGTGTAAGGCGCTGCGCTGCACTGAGCTGAGCGATGGCCGCGGTTGTGCTGAGTTGGTGCTGCGCTCATGCAGCGCACTGAGCCTCAAGCCGCCTCACTTACACAGCCTAGCCTTAGACAAAAGCTGGTGAACACGTTTCATATGCTTAGACCTGAAACAGCCACTCTTCTCTACAACCCGAGCCACACGTTTCCGTCTCTCTGGCGGTCTGTTTTTGGGGAAGCCTCGCCGCCTCGCTAGCGCTTCCACTCGAGCTCTAGCTGTGCAGTGGGAGCTGTTGCTGGTCGAGCCGGCTGGCTCACTTAACTGTCTCATTCAGCCTCGCTCACTATCTGATTGAGGCAGAGCTAAAGTTGTGCACGAAGCTGGGAGGCGCAGCGTAGGGCGGCCTCCCGTCACTTCTCCAACGTTTGCAGTAATTGCGGTGAAGGAAAGTATCAAATAGACATACAGGTCATATATGATGGCCTCCTCGTCCGGAAACGATGACGACCTGACCATCCCGAGGGCCGCGATCAACAAGATGATTAAAGAAACGCTGCCCAACGTGCGGGTGGCCAACGACGCCAGGGAGCTGGTGGTGAACTGCTGCACCGAGTTCATCCACCTGATCTCCTCTGAGGCCAACGAGATCTGCAACAAGTCCGAGAAGAAGACCATCTCCCCGGAGCATGTCATAAACGGTGAGGCTCATGTACTAAATAATACCAGAGTGTACATACGGGACCTTTACGGGAGTCCTGGTGCATGATAATCCTCAACAGATGGACGTAAAGCCACAGAGGGTGATGGCTGAAACAAGGTCCAGTGTTCACCACCCTTCTTCCTGCATGTTCCGCCCACTACCCCAAAAAGCTTTTGCCTAATCTAGACCTTCAGGAGACCAAGCTTAGATCAGGGCTGCCCAGAGCTGGTGCTAAAGATGCACTACCCTGGAGAGTTTAGATCCAACACACCCTGCTGTTATTCAGATTACCCTAAAGGCCCTCATTGCCTTTATCAGGCGTGGATCAGGTGTGTTAGGCTTGGAATTAAAGTCTGCAGGGTGGTAGACCTTCATGCCTAGCATGGGGGTCTTGGTGGGGTTGGTGGGAGAGATCTTCAGAGACAGGGTTGCTGACCAGTGGTCTAAGGCAGTAGTAGTTGGGTCTAGGTTTGCTATAGGTGGGTCTACTTTCTACTCATGGGACCTAAAATGGTTGTAGGTGGTAAGGGTCTGCAGTAGGCGGACAGAGACCAGGGGATGTGGAAGACCCTGGACTAGGGACCAAAAAACCCAAACTAGATCCAAATAAAGAGGTTTTAAATGAAGTTTACACATTTATGTTGTGTGTTACTAAGGTGCTCTCAAAGCACAATATCAAAAAAGCCTAAGCCCTATAAGCTGTATAGAGTGTTAAACGTTTGTTCTCTCACTGGGTGAGGGGTTGGAGCAAAGGCGACTATGTCTAACATGGTCACTGTACATTTGGTGGTCCACGCTCTTATTTTGTATCTGTCATTCTTTCCAGGTAATGTGCATCAATATATTGCATATAAATAATATCGAAATGCACCGTAAAGGATTTACTTCGGCCGTTAAGTGAACAAAGAGAAGAGCGCCTTCCCTCAAAATGTCTTTCGCAGGTGTTTTGTGGTTGTCTCTTCTTCCTGTGACAAACTAAAATGAGGTGACTTGTAAGGCTGCACAATCTTGCAGTACCACTGTTACATAAGGCAAGTAAGCCTCATTTGACCTTTTGGGTAAATTGCTTCAGGCCACGCTTTAAATGTGACAGACTTATCGCGAGGCATGTCTTTGTCTTGATATCTAGCAGTGTAATCGCGGTATAGGATTCAGTCCATGCTGTGCATTTCTGTATTTACTCTGAAACCCCTGTTTGATCTGAGAGGAGGACAGACACCAGACTAATACAAGACAACCTTTCACACATGCAGCAGGTTCTGCCTCAGACTGGAGACGGTGGGGGTTACAAATTGCTGCTTGTTGGAGTAAGAACGTGACGCTATCAGGGACATTTAATCTTTATTCCAGTTAAGATGTGGCTTTTGTGATTTTAGAGATTAAACCAAACACATTTAAGGTTTTGCCCCAGTCATGCTCGGCTAGGCCCTTGGCTGCTACCTTGGTAGAATGTTTGTTAAGACTTCAGATATGCAAAAGCACACAGAAATGAGGAGTGCCGTTTGCTGCACAGGCAGTGCCAAGGCAGGTCTGGGGACATTTATCTTAAGCTGTTTATGTTTATAATCTGCTTTACTTTTTGTAAACCTTACAGTCTGGAAAGGTAAGGGGAATCCAGCTTGCTCTCAATCCAGTACTCATCTCAGCCATATTGTACCAACTATAAAGACCAGCAGAACCTTTTCAATTCTATGTGATCGAAGTGTTTAGAGGCGAGGCTTATGAAGGCATTCACTGTGGTATTAGAAGTCACTATAGAGAAGCTTCACAGGATTCTTCCCCTGGAAAGACACCACCGATTGCCTATACCTGCTAGATCATGATAAGGTAGGGATGGACAGATCTATACCTAAATATTGATGCTTCTAGTCCTGAGGTTTACTTTTAAGAATCGATTCTGGTGCAGTCATATGTTTATTTACTCAGCAGTGTGGGTGAGAGTCCCAGTGGAAATCTGCAAAAAGCTGCTGTAAATGATAACAGAGAGTGGGTAATGCCTTTTCCTTCTGCCTTCTTCCCCTGCTCCCAAATATAGCTGGCAGATAAAAGCCACACTAAACGTAACTTGCAAAGCTGAATGAAACTTTTCATTGGTAGACTTCCCTAAACTGACGACTTGAAAGCATAAGTCTTATAATCTTTAGCCTTTTTACATGGCTTTTGGAAATAACATGGTATATGGGGTCTATGCTTCCACTAAAACACATAGCAGAATATTAGATATACTTATTCTTACTTGATCTTACTGATCTGACTTACTTTTGAACGTAACCTTTCAAATATTAATATAATTACATATTTTGTTACTGTAGTTTTTACTTCACATGTAAAAAACTAGTTTAACTGAACATCAGTTAAATGCTGAATTTTTGCTATTTACATACTATTAAATTATACTATTAAAAACTGTTTATCTGAATTAAACTTTCAGATTTTTGAAAGTTTATTATAAATGTCACTTTCAGTTATAATTTTGTTCACATTTTTCATCATTTGTTATTGTTGAAGATTGTTTAAAGTATCGGTATCAGTACATTAACCTTGGCATGACTTGGTATCGGGACAAATGGAAAAGAAGTGGTGTCGTCCATCCCTGCTGTCAGGGTTACAATCAAATCCGCATCACAAAAGGCTGAATACCCACATACCTAAAAGTGTAGACTTAATAGGCTCTATTGGCATAGCATTGTAGTACCAAGCTTCCAACACCTCCAAGGTGTTACTTTCCTTCAACAGGGTTAACTTGTCGAGTCCTAGATTCCACATCTTTCTGAATGAAGGTTTTCCTTTGAATGGTCAGTGCAGTCCAGGGCTTGGCTAAATCCTCGTCTGGGAACCAACCCTTAAGGTTTCTGGACAAAGCGGTATTGGAGGTCATAAAAGATCCACCGCCCACTTGCTTGGAGAGCATAATTTGCTAGGAATAGGAATAGCAATTTGCTAGAAACTGTAATACTGCGTGGGTAGTTTGAAAAGATGTCTGTAGTTAACACCCACCAAGTGTTAACTGGGAGTACAGCTTCGCTTTGGCTGGAGAAATAAAATTGGAGCCCTAGCTTGTTTGCTGGTATTGACTTCTTTTGGGACGGCAGTGTAATGTAAGGCTTTACCCAATATTAGGCACTGTATAAGAAAATGACTCTCACTCTCAACCAAGCCATATCCAACGAAATGGTTCACAGTTAGCCAAAATCAAAAGGTTCTGTTGCAATGGTTCAGAGCTTGATGCCCTACCTGCTTTAAAAAGTAAAGTCTCCGGTAGTTATGCAGTTTCCCAGTTTACCTAATGTTGCCGAGTGAACTGTAAAGTTAATTTTTCCACCTTAATGAGGTTTATACACATGGAGGCCTTTGACTCAGATTGGAGGTGCTGGGACTGACACAGAGCAGACTTCTGATGACTTCTGATGATTTAGGCTGTAACTAAATTAGAGAGGAAGCCAGTGCAGCTGTAAACAGCATGCGTATTGATTTGTTTTTCTGGTTTTGTGCAGCACTTGAAAGCCTCGGCTTTGGCTCATACATAGCGGAAGTGAAGGACGTTTTGCAGGAATGTAAAACAGTCGCACTGAAGCGAAGGAAGGCCAGCTCCCGCTTGGAAAACCTCGGCATCCCTGAGGAGGAGCTGCTCCGTCAGCAGCAAGAATTATTCGCCAAGGTAAAGATCGTAAGCGACACTTCATTCGTTGACATTGATCAAGCTGTGAGAAGGTTACAAACCAACTTGGTGTGCTGATGTTTTGCTTTCATAGCATTTGGCTCAAGTAATGTTCCAAACTGGGAAGACAACTTTCCAATATTGTCCAACCATAGATTTGTGAATCTTGTCTATTTTAAATTATCATTTTTGTATGAGGGAAATGATCTATATTCAGACCACTGATACTCAGGCCCACTCCTGGGGATACTGCACCTATGTGTGCTTTCCCTGCTCTAACACACCTAACTCCACAGCTGAACACATGTGACTCCAAGTAACCAGGTAATAAGGAAGCATGTGTTATTTAATGTTGCCTTTGAATCCCCTTCGGAAGTTTCTACCTTTGACCTACAAAATATGATGTTATCTGTGCTGGAGTTTTTGATGACTATACAAACACGCTTGGATTCAGGGTTGTACTTATTCTTGTCATCAAAAACCATATGTTTATTTTTTATCACAGATATTATTCCACATAGGTCCTAAAAATGGATTAAGAGAGCCCATTTAAACAAATGAGACAAAAACATTATACTTGGTCATGTATTTATTTAGGGAAATGATCCAGTGTTGGATCATGTGTGAGTGGAAAAAGTATGTGAGCGGAAAAAGTATGTGAGCCTTTGCTTACAGTATCTGGTGTGATCCATGGTGCAGCAATAGCTGCAACTAAAGGTTTCTGGTAACTGTTTAGTCCTGCGCTCTGGCCTGTAGGAGTTTTAACCCTATCCTTCATACAGAACTGCTTAAATTCTGGGATGTTGGTATGTTTTCTAGCTTCAGGTCCTTCCACAACATTCTGGTTGGATTAAGGTCAGCACTTTGACTTGGCCATTCCAAAACATTAGCTTAAGTGTTCCTTGGTAGAACAACTTGTGTGCTTAAAGTCGTTGTCATGCATCATAACTGATTCACTTTACAGATAGAAGTCCTGACAGTTGGAATTGTCATCGGACGTGGAGTTTGCTGGTATAATTCAGAATTCATTGTCCCAAACTATGATACTGCCACCATGTTTCTCAGACTGGATAAGGCTCTTGTACTAAAATGAGCTTTTTCCCAGACCTAATTCTTTTCCTTTAAAAAGTTCTATTTTGACCTTATCTGCCCAAAAAAACCGTTTGGCTTGTCCGCATGATCTTTAACAAAGTGCGGATAGCAGGAATCTTCTTTTTGGAGAGCAGTGGCAGTACGCTGTAACTCCACACCGTTATTGTTCAGAGTTCTCTGATGGTGGACTCATGATCATTAGCCACTGTGAGAAAGGCCTTTAGAGGCTTAGAATTACCTTGGGGTTCTTTGTGACTTTGCTGACTATTGTCTTGCTCTGGAGTGATCTCTGTTGGGTGACCTCTCCTGTGGAGGGTAACACTGTTTTTGAATCACTGATCTCACTCACGCACTCACTCACGCACTCACTCACACGGTATAACCCCATCCATTTACTTTGGCATCATTGACATACAATATATCAGTGTTAAAGACACAGTGACACAAAACATGTTTAATTTAAAGAGAGACTGGAAAATGATCATGGAATGAATTGACATTACAGCTTTTGGTGCCGGAAACAGACTGTCCTCTCAGGGGGTCTATAAACTGTTGTGTTTCATGTTTTGGAGTGTACGCTCTGTACACATCTGCTTGCAGCACAGAGCATGTTTGACCAGCACAGCTTAACTGCCACATTTACATACTTCTGTGTTGGGTAAAAGAAAAGTAGCATGTTTAAAATTTTAGTTATGGTTGAGTGTAATACTAGGGGCTCTGGTTTGTATGAACAAAATCAACCAGTGAACAACATGTTTCTGGAGTGACAAAAGAGTAATGGTTTAATGGGGGCTGCAGGGGTGGGAACTCGGGTAACCGCCACCGAGCACAGGTGTTTTGGTCCTTTTGCTCACCTTTACCTGCTACCTGTATTTAACAGTGTGTCGCGCGTGTGTTACAGGCTCGGCAGCAGCAGGCTGAGTTAGCGCAGCAGGAGTGGCTGCAGATGCAGCAGGCGGCACAGCAGGCCCAGTTAGCCGCAGCCGCAGCAGCTTCAGCCAGTGCAGCTCAACAAGCCGGATCCTCGCAGGATGAAGATGAAGAGGACGACATGTGATCCCACTGATTTATTTTTTTTTTTTTCATTCTTTTTTTTTTTTTTTCCTCTCTTCTTCAGTAAGAATTCATATTGACTTTTTAGCTAATGCCCTGGGAGGTCTGTTATATCGGCCGCCTAAATGTATCAAAACTAGGATTAGGGTTTTTCTTTATTTTTTTTCTTTCGTCAAAGACGCTCTTTTTCCCTCCCCCACCCATTTCTTTTTCAGACAGTTGAAAACAACATTTTTTTAAGGCGCCATATTCTATGTGCATTGTAATTTTGGTACACCGAGTCATTATGATGTGTTAGTGGCATGAGATGCATTGCGGTCAATTGTTCTTGGTTCAGTGCAGGAGTGAGTGTTTAAACTCAAGGGCCTCCTGTTTTAGTTGACTTTCAGATTTCTTTCTCTCGTTTGTTGTTTGTCCTTTTTTTGTAAAATAGTTCCAAGATAAATTTGTGTTTTCTCTCTTTCCTTTTTTGGCAAAGTGATTTTTACAGCGATGGTTCCTCTTCTGTCTCTCTCTGTTTTAGGCAGAGTTACTGATTCGGGAAAAAAAATTAACATTTGTAACGTAGGATGTTTGTTTTTTGTTTCGTTTTAGTTCCAGTGAGATTGAGAATACACTGTATGTAGGATACAGCTTTTGTCTGGCCTGTGTTCAGAACAGTATTGGGGTGAAAACGACTGCAGAATCATTTCTGTCCCTTTAGTACCAAAGATAAGAGTTGAAACCGGATGGGTCACCAGATCGTCTTAAGAAATCTTTGGACAGTTGTACTCTCTACAGAACGACCTGCTCTGGTGCGAACCGTGTCAGCGTATTAATGGTGACTCCCATGTTGTACAAGGTTTTGATGTATGAGCAGATTTGTATTTCTGGTGCAATGTATAGAGGTTGCATTGTGAATGCGTGGTTAATTCTTATCTCGTGATGACTGGTAAGTTTTAGTTGAGGTGCGTGTTCACATGCCTTTGCAGAAGCTGTAAGCTGTATTCTCTAAGCAATAAAAGTCGACATGTTTTATAGTCAACACTTTCAGAATGTGATTGTTTTTTTTTTTTTTTTTAAGAATCAAAATGAAAGTACTTGGCAACCTGTAAGTGTATTACAAGAGAAGACAAACTTCATATCGAAAGTGTGTGTGTGCGCGTGCGTGCGTGCGTGCTTACTGAGCAATTAAACACCTTGTAAGTACAAGTAAGTTTTTTTTTTTTTTCTTCTTTTTTTTTTTTTTTTCCAGCTCCAGTTACCATATAGGTGCACTTTGTAATTCTACAGTTCCACACAGTAGTCCATCTGTTTCTTTGCATATTTGATTACCCTGCTTTTCAGTGATCAGGACCCCCACAGATTGGGTATTATTTGGTATGGTAACAAACGTTTTATGAAGCCGTTATGTGTACTATGGTTCAGTACAAGGTTATTGTTGCTAACAAAACCTCATTATGTGTATAGTATTTTATGTGTCATGTACCTCATTATGTATAGTATTTTACCAGCTGTTTTAACTTCATTGTTATTTACTTTAAACGCTCTTTACACTAAACAAAAAATAATTCAGGTAACATTTTAATATTGCGACAATATATTGTAGACAAAACGAAACAGATTTTAACATTATTCTCTTAATGGACAAAGTAGCCGTGTTCCAGGCGTGTGTAGTTCTTTACCCCGCCGGTAGGGGGCGGCTGAGCTGTAAGAACTACAGATCCCAGTCAGTCCTCCAGCGATCCCGGCATTCCGTGGTACTCGGTTCGAGAGTAGTGAAAGGTCGCGGCTGCTGTTTAATCTCTTCCATCTCGGTTTCAACTTTAATATAAGACTTGCTGTGTCTGGTTTAGAGACGTGTACAGTCTCACCGCGCCTCCGAGAGGATTTTATCCGGGAAAACAGAACACGAAATAAACCGAGTTGTAGGACAGAGCAGCCGGAGGATCGACGGTACGGAGTGCGGATCTCCTCCTCCAGGTGAGGCACCCAGGGGGAGATTTACGGTGTAGTGATATTTCGGACCCCAGACTTTGTAAAAGGGTTGAATCCGGGTAGATTAGTGGGGTATGATCCGGGACAGAGTCGCTGTGGGCTGACGGCGGGGTTGTGTTGTTGTGTTGGGGTTGTGAAACTCCGAGCTCTCGCTGTTGGGAATGTCTCTGTTTCACCCCAAAAATGTCAGTGTTGTTTCAAACAGTGCTCGGATGGTTGTTGGTGGTGTTGATGTTCAGCTGTTGTTCTTTTTATTCAGTATTTCTGTCTAAGTCTTCGTGGTGCTCGCTGCTCTGTGGCAGGCAGGCTTTAACAGTTGGGCGTGTTGTTTGTCTGAATGTTTGAGTTTAACGAGGCAGTTACTGAATAACACGGACATTCAGAGTAGCGACTAAATAATACACACAGGGCTGTCTTGACCTCATAGTCACGGTTATAGCCTTAACCTGCTTTAATCTCTAGTTTATGACGCGGAGACTAAACATAAGCTGTGTACTTCATGAATCTATTTATCTGTCATTTATGTGTCTCATTATATGCTGGATATTCACTGTGTCTTTGCGTCTCCGTCTGTTTGCTTGTTTGGAATTGGCATATCTAAAACAGCCAGCATATCATCAGTCCACTGGCTTGGTAAGATCAGGACCCCACTGACCCTATAGCACTGCTGGTCCACAACTCTCCTTTGCTTTTTCTCGTGTTTATTTTTGGGGTTTGGGTCAATATGGGTTCTGTGTACAATACTTTTTATTTATTTTCCAATTTTTTTCACCATAAACACATTTTAAATGTATGTAGCCTTTAATTTTACACAAGAAACTAAGAGGACAAGTTGGTGTTGATGACATGAAAAATGATTTTCCAAGCCTCTTTTGCTTACAAAGGTTGACGAAGGTGAGACATAAAGGGCCAATAGGTACATTGCTGAAAACAAATTGAAGATGCCACTGTCTAGTACTCTCTTCGGACCCCCGCCCCCCTCAAGCAAAATATCAGTGGACACCCAGCTTTGCTGTTAGTGAGCCCACAGTGGTCTGCTATCCTGTTGCTATCAGGGGCACCAAAGGGAAATAATAGGCTTCATGTTGTAATTGGCTATGTGTTTATTACTGTACCTCCCAGAATGCTCCCTGGTGTTTTGGGCAACCATGAAGTCAGTACGGAGGTACAGTACAATGAGGAATTGTGTTGTTTGGAGAGTTCACCTGTGATTTCCACCTATTTTCCCTCCGTTCTGTAAAAATAAAAGCTACTCTAAAGTCCACGGTCACTTGTGATTTGTGAACACAGCTGCCTTTTCACGTTATGGTTAGTTTAATAGTTCAGCTGGATGCGACAGGCCTTTAAGACGGACGGTTCTTCCCTCATAGTCAAAATGGCAGGGTGTAAGTTTGGCAGTCCAAGTCCAAACCTGCCCTCCATGATGAGTGTGTATGGTATTGTGTGATGGTCTGATTATAACACGTGCAGATGTTCAGATTTCATGGTTTATATTCACCTACACTATAGAGGGACTGTGAAATTAAAGGAATACTCTGTGGGTTGTCAGTATAATCTGTGTCCACCGCATATACAGCATGTGGTCCAACAGCATGGCTCTGTATTTTAGAAAAAAAGAGAAAATCTGATGACTCAGTAGAAGACAGCGGGCTGTTGCTTGTCAGTGGCAATTGCGCAAATGCCACAGATGTGGCGGACAGAGATTAGATTGACAACCCCCAAATTAACCATTCAATTAAACATACTGTACAAAACTGGTGGAGTGAGACATGATGGTTTTAGGAGAGTCACGCTGTCTGGCGGTTGAACCTGGTACGACTTGTAAAGCTGTATTAATGCTAAATTTCATTTAAGCCAGCGGTTGAGATGTAAACCAGAGTGTGTAAACAGAGTGGGATGTAAAATAGTTGGTTGGAAAGAAATGTAGAGGCTCTGAATTCTCTACAGTAGGAATCAGGAATCCTCTACAGCACAAATACAACCATTGTATTTACTATCCCAAACCACCAGTGAGCCTATACACCTTCTGAGTTGTATGTGTAATAGTCCAGATATCAACATGCATTCATAACCAATTACTCAAGTACTGTTTTGCTATGGAGCCTTTGGTTGCATTAAAGGAGCATTGTGTAACCTCTATTGGTATATATTGGAATCTACTGAACCCACGCACCTCGTAGTAACTCAGTGGATGTTAATTCACTACAGACTGATGATTAATATCACTGCTTCCCCTCATTTAGAATATCAAACGTCCATACTATTCTTTCAATGCTGGTAACATTTTCCCATTGGGACAGTGGTCAGCCTCTAGTTTGAGTTTTCCTGTGCCACCTCAGAAAATGCTATTACATTTTGCTGTTACATTTTGAGACTTGAGGCATAATAATACCTACTGTACCATTTAAGATGATGAAAAATAAGCTGACTTCAGCCTCATAGGTTTAGTGCTGGTAGTATTTTTGATAAGGAGGTTTATGTTGGCAAAATATCCTACCTGGAGTCTTGGGCACAGAGCTCCGACATTTCTATGACTGTTCCTCTTCTTTGTCCAAGTGGTGCTATAGCGCATGGAAAGAAATCCTCTACAGCCAGCGTATGGTTTGTCTGTTTTGGGCTACTGAAGCAACATTGCGTAGTGTACAGTTGTGTGTACCATATTTGATTTCTGCTAATAAAGCTCCTTAAATCTTGCACACTGCTCCTTTAATCTGCTTTGGACATCTGGTTCCTGTCACCAACACTGTAAACCATTTTGACTCTGTGATTTTCTTTGGAATGGAGCACTTTACATCTAACCACTCTGAATGAGATTTATATCTTAACAATTTCATTAAAAAAAATTGTTGGGATTCCTCTTTAAAAACAGGCATGTTGCCTCGCAGCCTTCATGCTTGAATCTGTGATGAACTGGAACTGCCTTTTTTGTTCTAATCTACCAAATGAGTTTTCTTTGCATATTGCATATATACCACAAAAGTAAAGGAAGGCCTGCTGTGAGCCGAAAGAACCAGAGGGGAGCTCTGCACTCAACCTACATGCATATCTCTATATTATTGGTGGGGTCTCAAGACCAAGTTGATTCGAGTCCTCTTTATTATATTTATGTCCCACTGCACATTTTGTCAATTATGTAGATGGACCTCATATGCCAAATATATTTGCTTCTATGTATTCTAGGTAGTGTATTATCACGTCTAGCTTTCCAGCTTATGCTCCTCTGATTTACACGTGATTTCTTTAGATAGCAGCACAACCATGCAACATCAACTTTAGGTTCCTTTAAAGGACAATGTAATGTTCTACATTGTTCCTTAAGGTCTACTTAAGAACCAATGGACCGACAGCAGTCTAAAGCCTCTCTTTACCCCTGACAGACGGATGGGGTTTAGTTGCTGTGCTTTATGGTTTAGTGATTCAGACTGGCTTAAATATGGTCTTCTAATTGACTGTGCCTTGCTTGTGCTACATCATCTAGAAAACATGTCTAATAAGAGATGTTCTCGTTGTAAATGGGTGGGGCTGCTGTAGATTGAAGTGGTGTATGTATGTAAACGTGTTGGTTTTCATGGCATGAAAACAGTTCCTTTTAAAACAGGTTGTTTTTGCACTTTAATCATTTAATAAACATATCCAACTCAGATAATTCACTTTAACTGCATTATTATTATTTATATTTTTGTATATTTGCTGAATTTAGTATATTTGTGAACACCAAGCAGAAAATACGGCCTGTGCAAAAGTTCTAACGCACTTGTCAAAGAACAGTAGCACCCAGAAGGAAGTGTCGGATTGCAGTTCTGTTGGGAAGTAAGATTATCCAGTAACACTAAGTGATGGTAAATTTAGACGCATATGGACAATATTTAGTGAGCTACACATACAGAAGTAGTGTCTCTCAGTATAGCGTCAGACGGCCATGTTTGCATGGAGTTGTAGAGGTTCTAAGTGGTGTCCTGTGATTACCCGTCCTATGCGGTTTGAATATTCTCACACTATTGAATTTGAAGCATGAATTTGAAGCACATAATGAATTGTAAAATACTAATACAGTCCATCCAGATCCAAAATATTACACTACCTGACTGATAAACTATAAAGGCATCTGTTGTGATGGAAGAACACTGACTTTGTTGCAGTCCACAGCTCATACAAATGCTGAATTTCCAGGAAATATTGACTTCATACACATCTGCACCAATCACAAACAGTGAATGCTGACTATACCAGCTGCAAATCTGTATCTAGCTAGAGCGGTGTAGAAGGGTTACCTTTTTCCCTCAGTGTATGTTTGACTTGAAATGTGTGAAATTGTCGTACATGAGCGTGACTCCTGCCAAATTTCCAGTTTTGAAGACGTCTTTGGTCCTTTAAACACTCTACACAAACCAAATGGTGAAAAGAGTGAATGTAGTTATTTGTGTCTAACCACACGTTGTGATGGTTAACAGCAACATCTTACCAACAAATAAAGCTAGATTTCTCTGCAGACAAAATTTGACAAAAATTTGATGGCTGAAGCTGAATATGGAGGTCTAATTCCCATAAACTAATCATAAATAATTATATCAGCCAAGGTAATTGTATATTATTTTTATTGTTGTTGTTGTTGTTATAAAATGCTTCATAATATTTTTTTTATATTGAGTTTAGCTGAACAATGCTTACTGAGTTGTCCATTGTGGCACTTCTTAACCTTAAACAAACAGAAAAGAGAAGAATTATTGTGAAGCTCTGAAGAATTGTTTACTTCATGTTCATGGTTAATTTGTCTTGTAGGCGGAGCAGTTGTTGTAAGTGTTGTCGAAAGACGTTCCTCTGGTGTTTATCAGTATAAAGTTCTTTTGTGTAAAGTTAATTTAGCTTTTCAGCACTAAACATCCCAAAAACCAGCCCTTGTGTTTGAGCCGTGGGTAACTTTAATGCATAAAAGACACATGACTTTGTCCAAGAACACGCAGCATTCACCCCGATGCCTCTAAATGATTGGTTCAGGTATTACAGGGTGACTCACAGAAGCGCACGCTCACTGTATTTTAGCCTGTTTTTCCTTCTAACTCAGCAATACTACTTTCAATTTTATCAATTGAAACCAAAACATCTTACATTGTACGGGTTAAGATGCGCACTGTACTGATTCTTTTGCAAAACTCGGGGAGGGCTGTTTTTTCCAACGGACGATTCTGTTTACCACAGATTGTCCCAGAAAGCATGAAGATTCTGATTTGTGGCCTAAATAGATCTCTTGGTGCTTCTTCAGGCTAGTTGTCGAATGAACGTTTTTAGGGCCCGTCCCCTCTATGAAGTGTTAACGAGGACGCTAGCTTTTGAATCTTTAAAGGCTGTGTGTGTTTGATCCGTTTATTGGTCTCACTGGTTGGACCTAATGGCTCGTAAAGATCAGGCTTATTGGTGCCAGTTTGTTTCAGTTTGGCGAAAGTCTTGGGGCTTTAGTCCGTGCGGTCTAACTTAGTTTTGTGAGATATATTTTTTCCATGTAGGGAAAAAAACAAATTCACTCCTGTACCATGTTGTACACACAAACTGTAGTCTCAGTTACTTCATATGTTGTAAGTAAAGCTCAGCTGTTGTCATTTTAAGCTTTAAAAAATTGGTAAAGCAACTAACTTCACCTGCTTTATACACTCATCCTCAAAAGAATACTTGCCCAAATGGTTGCACCCAGAAGGAATCAACCCACAGGAATGAAACTTGGTGGGTAGGTTTGACATTGTGAGACATGCAAATGATTCAGGTTTCACGCTCGGCCTAGCATGTGATGTAAACTGTACCTGACTGACCCAACAACCGTGATTGTAAACAGCTGTGAAAGCAGTGATGCTCTACATGAGTCATACTGTTAGTGCCAGCACCACTGGCAGACAACTTCATGACACAGGACCACATGCACAGACCATTACGACGACTGCCCTTGACACCACGTCAACGTCACCAAACGTGGTAATTCCAGACTCGCATGGAGTGACTCAAAACGGCAGCTGTTCATTTTCATTGACGGGTCCTGCTTTTTTCTTGGTGGAGACAATCTGTAAGATAAACAGTTTGCTGTCACGCATCACACGTCCAGAAGGCCTGGGCGCCTTCACCCCTACCACAAAATCTGCACACACTGTGTGAGAATATTCTACAAGCTACAACTCCATACTGAGACGTCTGTGATGTTGAGTTAGCAAACATGGTGGCCCGACGGCATACTGAGAAACACCATTCGTGTGGCTACATAAATGCTGCCCATATACTTTCCTCTGAATAGCATTGCAGTCCGACACTTCCTTCTGAGCGCAACTGTTCTTTTTATGATGAGTGTAAGTGTATTCCATTACTAGGATATTAGCTAAACACAGTAAGGGGTAAGGATGTGCAGCTGGGTATTAGGTGCCAATGCTGATATGCAATATTTTTCATTTTTACTTCCCTAAAACTAATACATAAACCTTCATAAACTGTAGAACCTGCAACTAGATCTACCTGGCTTAGCCTTTTTAAGGATATGTCTGCCGGGATTGATATACAAATGTTATTGTGACACATCACCAGATATACACTCTTGTTCAGAAGAACTTCAGGAGTCGTGAAGGATTTGCGATGTTGTTTTATGAATATGAAGTCTACTTAGAGAAACATGTATTAGGAAATAGTAAGACGGCTGTGCTAGAGCGAGTCAGGAGAGGGTGATTTTGCGGTTCAGGTATGTTGAGAGTCAGTAGTTGAAAGAACAGGTGGAATCTGTGACACCGTATAAGTCTAGAGGCTAGTCCAGTTACAGTGAGGAGCTTCGACATCTTATTGTACCAAGTTTTCAACACAAGTTTTGTTACATCTGGCTAATTATTATAGTTTACAGTCCTTTTTCGTAGGCGTTTGTATTTTTGAGGTTGTTAATACATTTTCTCAGTGTTTCGTTCTTTGAAATTCATACATCTAGATGTCGGCACTGTTGCACAATGCATCAAAGTGAATAGCCATTTGGGAATTGGTCCCGTTATATTCATATATGTGTGGTTTATGATAGGATGGTATTTCGTCCTTTCGATCGAAAACAACACATTATGTGTATCATAAAAATGCCTGCAAGTGTCATGAGGTCCTAACTTTTACCTTTATAAACATATTACACAGTGCCTTTTCTCAGGGCTCAGCTGAAAGTCAAGTCGAAGTTTGGGATTTGTTTATGGATTCTATCGTTTAATCATTTGAAATGTATAGATGCGCTTGGTTCTGTGTCATGTTTGGAGAATGAGGCACCGCCTTTCAAAGTGCATACTTAAGTCAGTGCATAGCTCCTGTTTCTGGTCATGTACTTAAGGGAAGTCTGCTGAAGTGGAGGCACTATCAGCGCAGCATCATCTGAGGAATGAATGGGAGTAAGCTAATGAATGTGGTTTTACCAGTTTGGCTGACTTACAGACCGACACAAAGGCCATTCTGCATCTACATACCGCTGATTTAACACGTGAGCCACAAACTAGCTGCAGAAGGACGGCCTTTATTTGTGGTAAATGCCGGTAACTTAAGAATGTTGCTGGTAGTAGTGTCCTACCAAATTTCACAGTGAAACACACACTGCTATATCTGTATCATAATGAAATACATTTAGTTAGAGTTAGAAGTACTAACATTACTTCTGAGGTTATTGTTGAAAACATAGCTGGTACAGTAGAAAATATGGAATAAGTTCAGAAAGCTTGAAGTCCTATGCACCCGTCAAAACTCATTTAACTCCTGTTTTAAAAGTGTTCAGTTGTAAACCATGTAGAAACATGGCTGAACAGTATACGGTCTGAGAGAGCGAGGAACTCTAGGGAATGTAGAAATGTAGGAGTGTGTGCTTATATAGGTGGGATCTATTGAAGTGTGAAATTCTCAAAACAATCTAACTACTTGTGAAAGTGGAGCCAAGGTAAAGGGTGATGTCACGATAGTGAACTGACGAGCGTTTCGCTAGCTAGCTTGTTGCTTGTGTTGTTGATTGTATTCCATTAAATAAGATCCGACTAGAGAAGTTTAAGAGTGGGTTTTAGAGGGGGACCATCTAGCCTCAGATGGCTATTCTTTTTAAGATGACATCTGGCCCCTTGAGACTAGCAGATATCATTCAGGTACAGTAAGCCTTCTATGGTCTGGTGTACGTTTCAGGACGTTCTCACACTGGAGTGTCAGGTTTCAGATTTCTGGTGTCAAAGTGTCTCTTGTATATCAGGTAAAACGGGCCATTTCATGCGGCCTCAGGTAAAATGGCTTTAGAGAAGGCATCAGGTTAAAAGGTCAAAATCCTCGGATTGTATGACATTTGGTCTTACTAGATTACTTATAGTTTCATGCCCTAGTTAATGATGTTGTTTTACTACCACAACTTTTACTTTTTCGTTACTCTGCAGTTCGCATGCTTTTGCTGTGCTTGCGTGCCTCAGTGTTGTGAAGCACTGTTGCTAAATTGACGAGGGGAAATGATAAGGCAAAGGGAAAAACTACTCCACCCCCCACCCACTTTTACTGTTTACCGCAGTCTAGCATTCCTAAATCAATGCGCTTAAATTACTAAGTTCAGTTGTAGTCATTACAAGGCATCAGTTTATTTTTACATCCCCGGTAGCTGTTTAACTCAATTATGGGAGAACTTTAAGGGGAATTTAAGGAGAACTTCTTAAGGGAGAAGTGTTTCCACGTTCTCCTTTAGTATATTGTAGCTGTTTGTGCTTGTTAACGATGTAGAAAGTTATAAAGCCCAAAGTACACACCAGAGGGAGAAACCACTTTTCTCCGCTGCCTCGCTGGAATGTCAGCCATTTTCCTGTTACAAGATTATGTCATCTCGTATACTACCAGCAAACCTGGTACGCCCTTAAACGTCCTGCCCCAGTATAGCTTGTCAATGTGGGTCTTGCAACTTGTCCTATGGTACTTTAAGAGTCAGACTCAAACTGACACTAAAGCAATGCCATTGTAAGAGTAATCACAGCGACGTGGGGGTGGAAGTTGGAACTTGGTAGCATGGATGCTGCTCTGGCAGGTAACAAATCAGTACAGAGTGGGTAAGCAGACTAATCAGTACACTGGGCTTAATTGGAAGGCGGGGCTTAAAGACACAGGAGCTCTAACAGAGTGCTTGAGAGAGAGGGGGAATATAGATACAATCCCAGAAGAATACAGTGTTTGGTGACAGCTGAAGCATGTGCGTCTAATTAAATTCTGAACACTGGAAATGAGCATAATAAATGTATTGCTTTATGACAATATCAGTCGGAGCCCAGAATGTATTCCATTCAAATGTACATAATGTCCTGTGTACTAAATTGAGCTATTTGGTTGACTGAAATGCAGGGAACAAACAAAATATTTCTGTTTTGATCATAGACTGCTTTATCAGATGGATAGAACAGATTGTTGTATTGTGCTCTCCTGTATTTTGATCAGTCCCTATTTTATTATTTCACATTCTAGCAAAGGTGATGTAGTGTCTAGACACACTGCAGCACGGTGTGGATCCAGGCACTCCAAATCGTTTTTCGTTCCAGCTCTGCATTTTCCCTGCCGGTAGGGCACAATGGGTTCACATTTCTCTCCTGTTGTCTCACTTCTCTCTCTATCTGTGTTTCTGAACCTAGTGATATTTACAACCATAGGCTGTGGTTTGTGATTTGAAGCAGGCTCTGGGTGGGCCCTGGTTTTGTAGGCTTGTCTAACTGAGGGATTGTATGTGAAGACGGCTTTTTGGTTTGTCTTAATAACTGTGCCAGACTCCACAGCATAATTACTTTGTTTGTGAGCGGCCAGGCTGTTATTCCAGCAAGCAGATTGTGAGGCCGAATGTGCAGCTACGTGTGTGTGTGTGTGTGTTTGGCAGCTTCTCTGCTGGTGTAGCTGAGATGTGACACAGAGCAGCTCACCATGTTATTAAATATATTTAAACCTACACCACGCAAGTGGCTCATGCATGATTACGTATAAGACAAGAATTACTGGAACGGCGGCCCAATGAGAGGGATTTGGATGGGTTTGGTTTGCTAGGATGAGATCATTGCACATATATAGATACATATGTGACCAGCAGCCACTGAAACACCGCAAACTTTTACCCAGTGGTTAAAGGTTACAAGAGAATTATCTTAAAGGCAAACAGTTCAATACACAATACAGGAAAGAAGGTTATGATTTCCCGGTAGTTAGCCAGTCAGTGACTTTGATATGTAAGCTTATATGTTTAGAGTGGTAGTAACTTCATCCTCGTGCAACACAATCTGCAGGAGCCTGATCATCCTTTGAATGCAGGATGTGTAACAGGATTCATAGACTGAGAAGAGGTGGTACACAGCGCTGTGTATGTCTTGATCGATGTGTGGAAAATGAGTTGCAAGGCAGATGTTAACCTAGTCTACAGGAAATTCTCCTCAGAATGGTTCCAGGAAATGCGTCCACCAAATCTGGACAAACTGTGCAATTCTTTGATGCTGAAGTGTCTGAACATTTGATGTGGCCTACATCCAGAAACCTGTCCAGTCCAGGGCAAATCAAATCACAGCTGTTATTCGTGCTCGTGGAAGTATTATACCCTCATTAGGTACATACTACTTTTCTGTCACAGGTGACTAATTTTCTGTCTGATGAGCTTAATTTTACTAATATTATGCTCATCTGTGAATTATTTAACAGTGGTTTTAACATGGCTTTTTTTAAACAACAGTCTAGAATCAGATCTGTCTAACATATCACTTTTCATGAATGCTCAAAACTGTGTGGTGGAACAGAATTTTAAATAAAGCTTTATTTCCTTTGTCCAGGAATCCATTATAAAGATAAAGCTATCAGTAGCTTAACGTACCTAAACTAGCATGGTTCTGCAATTTTGAGCTTCTTTGTGTTATGCCCTTTTTTGCCTGATCTAGTCTGACCTGGACTGACAACAAAATAAACAGACATTCTTTTAAAAGAAGCAGTTAAGTGTGTGGTGCTCACCGAAATGCCCAGTGTTGCCCACCAACTGCACTTTCAGAATAAGAGGGAAAATGCACAGTGAATGTACCTCAGTATATATCATGGGACTTTCCCAAGCCTTTTTCCTGAGTCATGAAGTGTTGGTTAGTTATTCAGTTATCACGGAACTTTACCTTGTCCATGAAAATACTGAAGTCCAGTCCAGATTTTATTAGAGTCTTAACATCCAAAATGTAAGTCGGAATGATATGTTTCTGTTGCAGCTGATATCAATTGCAGCAGCAACTTTTTCACTGTAGCCTCTTCCACTGTTTTTTAGCGCTGTGTATAAAAGGCTTGTCTTTTTTTTTAGTGGCACATGTTTGCATATTGCCCGATGTTTAGTCTGTGCACAGAAAATGTAGATATTTATCAAAGTTGCAGTGCTTAGTGACTACTAGTCTACTAGATGGTGCATTTGCATTTAGCAGAACAAACGATATGTGAAGTCTTTCAAAATAAACAGAATATAACGACTACAGTAATAATAGTGTCATTGTCAGGAAGGGAAGAGAGGATAACAGAACAAGACCATGGTGGATGGTGGAGCAGAGGAGTGGAATTAGCCTAGCTGCTTCAGTGTTGACATGGGAAATTCCCTTTTCAGATTAAAGGAAGTAGTCGCAGTGACAGCAGAGTTACAGTACCGAAGCCATTGAGAGCCTGCATCTCTGACTTTTCACTTCATTCAATGGAGCAGTTTCCTGGTGGCTTGTTCTGACTGTAAGTCATGACTGTTTCTGTGGGAGTCTGCGTGCTCTTCTCGCCCTCATAGACTGAAAACGTTATCAGCCGTTTTGCATAAAACTTCCAGATTTCACATTTCACAGCATTCAGATTCCCGAAAGTCCAACATCGTCATCCAACAGTCACGTATGCCGATAACAGCTCTACCTTCATGTTTAGAGATTTTCGGTTTCAAGATTCTGGAAGCAGTGCTTGTCATACATAACAAAACAGAAACTGAATTTTCTGTGTTGGTCAACTCTTTGCTAAAAAGCAAACGATTATCGTAACTAAGTAAATATCAGCGAATTCGTTTCACATTCTGTCTGCACTGTGTGATTTAAAACATTCCTCCTTAATTGTCGTACATGTCTTCAGTGAGTGGCCGGGGCAGCGTTTACAAGCTTGGACATGGATACAAATGACAAAAGAAACAATGTGTAAGCCGCTTGGCATCACTGATCGTGCTCAGAGCAGCTGCTGTGGTTTCAGTTGTAGCTGATTCTGTTATTTGGTTATTTCATTTATAATTATCTGACACTGACATGCCAACGCCCCACATGTAGTTGGCTAATAAGCAAATATTGCTGTCATTATTTTACATAGAAAGCCGTGAAGTTCCCCACCTACCTACAGATCTCTTCAGAAAGCTGCCAGTACTGTAGTGCTACTGTTATTCTTTCTCCCTGTCCCAAATATTTATTAGCTGCCTATTCATATATGGGTTATATGTACAGTTCAACAGGTTTTTAATAAAATATACCAAAATATAGGTTTTTCATTCCTGACTAATTCCTAACTGAACTGACTAATCACTAGTCATGAGTTTAGTGGCCAGATACCGTATCTGTTTGGAATTACCTTTGTTGCAGTATAGGCAAATAAATGACTTCTGTCTGGGAGCTGGTGGAGTGTTTGTCTTCGTGGACGGGTTTTGTGAGTTCTTGTAATTACTGCTTGTTTGTAAATCTCTCCCTTTCAGGTCTCGATACACAGTTTATGAATGATGCAAAGGTTGGTTTGGAGGTTCCCTAACAGTTTTCCGTTATGGCCATCAGGTAGTATTGGAAGCATTTAGACCTGGTGGCGTGTTGCAGAGCGCCTTCTGCTCCACTTTCCTCTGTGTATGTTAGCAAAGAAGAATTGGGGGTGGAGTTCTTTCGCGTGCTCTCCTCCTGTGTGTTCTCTCTCTTGCACACTTCTCACACGTTCTCTCTTGTGCTTGCCACTCTCTCTCTCTTTCTCTCTCTCTGTCTCTCTGTCTCTCTCTCTCGTGCTCTCTCTCTCTCTCTGTCTCTCTGTCTCTCTCTCGCGCTCTGTCTCTCTCTCTCTCTCTCTCTCGCTTTCTCTCTCTCTCTCTCTCACTTTCTCTCTCTCTCTTTCTCTCTCTCTCTCTCTCTCTCTCTCGCTTTCTCTCTCTCTCTCTCTCACACACACACACACACACACACACACACACACACACAATTTCTGATGACTGAATCGGTTTCTAGCTATTTTCACTTTCGTTTGAATCAGATCTAGGCTAATAAATCTCTGCACCTGTAATGGAGACTGTTGGACCAATCTACTGAGTCAAATAGCTCTTTACACCTCGCTGTAATGCATTGTAAGACTGATTTATTTAGAGAGAACATCTAATTGCAGTTTGTTGGACCAGTTTTGTAACTGCTATTTAAATTGTGATTATTTTTTTATTTTCATAATTATTTTCCTAATTTCTTCGTCTAAAGCATCAGCTTCGGCTGACTCGAGGTATAAACAACGAACCTACACCCATCGTAAAAAGAATACTTGCACAAATAGTCGGAGGGCAGGTTTGTCATTGTGAGACATGCGAAATGCTCGGCCACGCATGTCACGTAAGCAAGGGCGAGGCTTATTGCTGACTGGCCCAACAGCCACATTTGCGGACCACGCAAGACTACACACACAAAGGCTGTTACGACATCTGCTCCTAACAACACGTCAGCGTCATCATAGACTGCAATGGTGTCTTGCCAGATTGTCATGGAGTGGCTCAGAATGGCAGCACGTCATCTTCAGTGACGAGTCCTGCTTTTGTCTTGGTGAAGACGACAAACGAATCCATGTGTTCAAGCCCTGTGGTCAGCGGCAGGATGAATTGTTTGCTGTCATGAGTCACACCTCCAGAAGGCCTGGTGTCGATCCACCTCCACCCCTACCGCAAAATCCACAGGAACCGTCCTAGAGTGTTAAACCCACATGGATTAGATTGTTGCAGGACACCATTAGGAACCTTAACAGTCCATAGCTGAACTGCTATTCTGGCTTGTAGCATTAAGCATTAGCAAACATGGCGGCACAACGCCATACTGAGAGATACTACGTCTGTGTGTGTAGCTCAATAAATTTGGGCCATATCAGTCTAAATTTATCATCATTTTTTAAATCCTTGTAACCGTTATCTACTTTTCCAGTAGCATTGGAATCAGACACTTTCTTCTTGGTGCAGCTATTATTTTGATGATGAGAATTTTGGGATTATTAGGTTAAGAATTTACCTATTAAAACATGTAGCCTATAGTTAAATCTGCAGCCATTTGATACAAAGGGATTGTTCAGCCCTAATTCATTACATCTCTTAGCAAAGTTCTAGTCACTAAATCAAACTGCCCAAGCAATTAGCCATTTAATGTATGAAATCAATTTCTCAGTTTACAGAAGTAAACCTGTGTATTGAACCTCAACATGGTTATTTTTGAATCTCTGCTTAAATACTTTGGACTCCATTACTTAACCTGCAGTAAATCTGTGGCATGCTGCAAGAATTTTTCCATATGTTGCACATTTTGAGCATTTATTGCCAATTAAGCAAGTAAGATTTCATAGCAGCTCTCCCGGCAATTTTGCTGTGTCCACAAGCTAATCTACAACTCCCTGTGCGCCAGCATGTCATTCGCAGCTTTAACAGACAAATGCAGCTGAAAATTGCATCCTGTTGCCCTGAATAGTATCTAACAGAGCTATTCCTTGGGGATCGTCTCTGGAGTAGGTGGGGGTGTAGAGGAGGATGTTATTTTTGGAAGCAGGTCTCTGTGGTGGCTCTAGTCTTGTCTCTGCTTGCCACACAGTGATGCTTTCCCTTTGGGACCCTGTCTTATTATAACTCACTGGGTTCCTCTATCAGTTTTTAGACTGCATAGAGCAGCTCTCAGCGGTTTCCACAAGATAGAAAGCACAGATGGAGTTGTAGGTTTAAAAATGCCTAAAACTGGGAGATTTGGGTTTAAGCACATGGCAAGTTTTAGCTGTATATTCCAAAATTAAAATCACAGTATGTCATAGTATAGGCATATTGTGGATCAATTTTTAAATCTTCATTTTAGCTTTGATTGTGTTATGATAGATGTGCTTGTTATGTAAAATCTTCTTCTCAGTTCTGTTTTTAGCTGTGACGGAGAGTGAAAATAAATGAAAATAGAAAAAAAAATGAATTATTCCCATTTTTCCGATGTGGCACAATGTGTGAAGTGTTGAAGTCAAATAATTTAATTCATAGTTAGTAGTATTAGTGTTATAGTAGTAGTAGTATCCTAGTAGTATTGCGATAGGACAAATGATGTATAAACATTTTCACATTTGTTGTTGTTTTATCAGAAGTTATTATCTGAATGTAAAGAATTAGTCATTAAAATGTAAATCAGAAGATTCTGAGCATCACAGGTACTCGTTTACTTTTTTCCCTGGCTAGCTCAAGATAATTATCCTCATAATTAATGTTTTTTTTTAATTGTAAATAAACTTTTCAACAAAGTTTGCTGTCCACGTATTTGTAAGCATTAATATATGGATGATCAGAAACAAATAGAGGGGGTGTTAAGATGTTGTTCAATAATGGCCAATAGAAATTAGTAGGCTTTTGTATTGCGTAACTCAAGCTGCCTCCTCAGATGTTACCGGTACAACACTGGATGCTGAACAGTACTATATTTTTATTGTTTCTGGACATTTACAGTTGTTAGCCTAGTCAGCAATAAAGTCATTCCAGAACAAATCATGCTTACTGTGTCAGGCGTGTCTTTAACAACATGTTCCTGGTAACACCCCCACATTAAGGTCCATGTGTTTTGGACTAGCGAAGTGTAATGTAAGTAATTTACTCACAAAAACAAGCAAATCCTGCCACATTTTACCCTCCTGTTAAAACGTAACATCAGCATTTCAGAGAGTCGTTTATCTTCACCTTTACGCAGTATTTCCATGCATTTCCGCATCTAACAGAATAGCAGGATCCCTATTAAAATCATGGTCAACCAGCTACTGCGATCAGATATGCATACTGAATGCTGGATTAATGACACACTACTACTGGTATTCCATCATTAGTAGTGTGACTGTAGATTTGATATAAGTTTCTATCTGTTCTCTCTTTCTATCTGATTTTAATGAATCAAGGACAATAGGTAAACCGTTTTGTGTAAAGCAATGCCTGTCATTTTAAAATTATGTCAAGTGACATCATCAGTTGATTGTACCCTAAATACGTTGCAGGGCGCATCACAGTAGCAGTATGTATCAATATAATCACAGTGCTGTGGTGTACATGTAGTGCAGCCTGCTGTGCTCTGCTGACTCTCCTGGCCTCTGATTGCTCTCTTGTTCTGTCTGATCTCTCCTGTGTAGCACCAGCTGAGTTTGCCGACAGTAGAAGACATTACCTGGGGATTTCAGACCTCATTAGCTAAACCACCGGTGAGTTCATTCACTTAATTATTTGTTCATTAATCTCTCCCCCACCTCCCACAGGGCCTTTCCGAGTTCAGACTGTTTGAATCACTGCAGAGTTTGCGTTTGAGAGAAATCACATCTGTCTGAGCTCGCTAGCTCAGTATATGCCTGTATTGCGCCACTTGGACTTTCACTTTTTTTTTTCTTCCTACTTTCTGGCTTTGTGTTTACTGGAGTGGAGCAGTTGACTCCCACATGTTGCAGTGTAAAAGGACTAATGGGTAGGAACTGTTTTATTTTCCTCTTGTTCCAAATGTAGTCAAAGAGCCAGACACGTTTAGAGTACCATGTTTGCTTCTTTGGTTTTGCACCAGAGCTGTCAGGCTCAAGTAGCCAACAAGTAATGGAGGTGATTACTGTAAGGGACCATTTGCATTTGATAAGCTCTGTGCAAGCTGTCTTTAGTTTTGAAGTTACTGGAACACTGATGCTGCATTGTAGTGTTTTGGTACAGTAGTGCAGCGCAATGTATCCCGTTTTTCTTCGCCGTGATTGTGTGCATGGAAAAGTTCAGTGGAACCGCACTTTATGCAAATGATTCTGACCAGTGTAAACATTAGCCAGTAATACAAATGTGGCGGCTGTTTTCCCCAGCATGGTGTCACTATGTAATGTTGTGGCACTTGATACATGATACATATTGAAACATGAAGTTACTGACAATACCCAGCCTTAATCAGCACACAGTGAAGATCTGATTGCATTCAGGATTCACTCGCTCACAGAAAAGCCAGGTGTAAACACAGAGAGCACTGTAATCAGATTAAGATAGGATTATGCCATGTTCTGAGGCAGCCAGATGCAGATCATGACCACATTCCATACTTGTGTAAATGGTATGCGTTTTGCATGTCAGCATACAATTGCATAAGTCCTACCAGCTCTCTTGTGTCCAGAAGGTTTAAGTAATGAGGCTGATCTCTCCAGAACCCGTAGCAGCTGCTGTAAGACAAAAACAGTTTTCAAGGAAGCCACAAAAATGTGGCTGTTGCTGACATTTAATCTACTCTGCTCCGTTAATCTGTGATCTTCTTTACTGATGAACAAGAAAATACATGTATAGGAATATAATATGCTTAACAGATCAGTCACAAATCAATATTATCTAACTCTTCAGATTTGCACTCTAAATGAGCCTTCATACCTGTAAAAAAAAAAATCCACAGCTTCCACATGCCAACACATTTTACTCTGGCCAACATGGGCATGCATTAGCATCTACTCTGGAGACCGGTTTAAATTAGTCTAAAGGGTCATCAGCAACTGCTCAGAATGGATAACTGGCTCAGATAAAACGGGTCAAAATTTCTCTGCTTTTTATGCACTGAAGTAAAATGGGATCTTGACTGATCACACAGGCGGCGCAATTTAATGAACAGTATGAATAGAGTGCAGCCAAAGTGTGTCCAGATACAATCTGCACATGAAAAATATGTTAATACAAAGTTTTAAGCTGTAAAAATGGACAAAAAAATGACACATAGCTAAAAAACCTGACACAGCATATTTAAAGCATGTTTGACCTTATCAAACCGTCTTTTTGAGACTGTCTATTTGGTTTAGTTTGAGATGACTTAGTTTATTACCCAGTGCCAGGCACCTTCTACTAGCATGGCCCTTCGTATCTACTATCTAGTGACCAGCCAGCGTCTGGGAGCTCGCAGTTGACAGTCCATCTTTAGCTGTTATGGGAGAAAGCTACGTAAGTAAAAACATGCCTTGCCTGGTTGAGGGAAAACTTGCGTCAGTTTGATTCCTCACCAAACGTATCATTCACCTGCACTGTGTTGGACACCTCTGAACATCATCCGGTGTCTTTAGGAGTTTGGCATTGTGATCTGGGGTGAAGTCACAGACCCGAAACACAGCAGCAGCTGTTTGTGTTATTTGAGAAGCCAGTGATTCACATCAGAGCCTCTCAGAGGAAGGGAGAAAGCCTATCGACAGTGTTTCATAACCAAGGTACTGCAGAGTGTCCACAAACAGCCAATTGTTCATATGGCCACTTATTGACGGCCGGTTAATTAGGTGTCTCCACACAAGAGCTGTGGTCATACCGCCTATAGTGGTGCGTAGTGCCGGAGCCTTCGCAAATACGTGCCGTCCAGGGAGGCAGTGTGTTGCTTGGCAACTGCAGCACACAGAAAGTAATAAAAGATCAACACCTAAACCATTACAGGGACGTGATGATCTGTAGGTGGATGGCATGTTCTGGCCTATATGGATGTAAATGTGCGCTGGCTAATTGGATCAAAGCTGACAGGCGTGGAGGAACCAGCCGCGTTAGGACGGGAGGATGTGTGTGTAAAGCATACACACGCCGCTCGCCCTCCCCTTTCCGGCTATTAATAGACCATAAGCCTTTGTTGGGTTTGAATATTGAGGCGGTGCTGACATATACGCCGTCCCCTTTGATTGTACGCAGATAATCCAGGCTTTTGTTTAGTGTAAATGTGTCGGACACGGATGTTTCTCACCATCCTCTGCTCACCCTTATCTCCTGTCTGTGTTGTCTAAACTTTGAGTGTGCTAAACTGTACACGTCTTGGCCTAAGACATGCAGCTCTTTTTCAATAACTTTGTTAGGTATGTTTTCAGTTTTGTAAACTAGTGTTGCGTAAGAGAGCATCAGTGGTGATTTAACAGCATGACACAATACTAGGTTTTCAGGTCCGATACGGTTTCCTCTCTAGACTAAGTGCCAAGTTAATTGGCAGGCTAAAAATTTCACCCGCTGCGGTGTAGTCCCAGTTCCTGCTAACTAATGCTCAAAAAGCTCCAATTCGGAGGATGTAGAGCGGAAATTCTCAAATTTCTCTATTCAGGACCGGTCTGAACTGCAGGCAGGCCGGTCTAGTACCTGTACCCCCTTCTTGGGCAGTCATTGAATGAATGGATGTCCCTAGAAAATGTGTGTTCTTGAGGGGAGGCTTTGTTACTCCAATGCTGCACTACGGTAGTGGAAAATGACCTGTACCAAGGACACTTGCCCTATACCATAGTGGACCCAGGCTTTTGGACTTTTGGTGATAACAATCTGGATGGTCCTTTTTGTCCTTAGTCCTTTTCTTCTAAATCTTGCAGATCTGGAATACTGACCGCAATACATTCCACTGTGTGAAATGCTGCCATCTGAGGGATCGAAGATCACAGGTGTTAAGCTTAGACTTGCTAAGCTTGTACGCACTAAAGTTCCTCCCATTTCCTTATTCACTGCAGGGGAGAAATATGCAATGTTCCTCAAACTTTTTATAATGTGGTTCTGAAGTTGCTCATCTTTGCTCCTGAAGCTTTTGTTCCAAATCATGAGTCACCTGTTGGCATCGTCTGTTTTAAATCACATCATTTCTGAGTTTTCAGCTTGTTATCTAGGGCTAAATTTCTCCTCCCATCCTTTTTTTGGGAACGTGTTATAGGTCTGAAACGCAGAAATGGATGAATATTAACAAATGAAGGCCACATACAGCTGACCAGACAAAAATAAAATACCTTGGGTTCACACTGTCTGCACACAGTGTCAAAGTATATGTAAGAGAGACTGTGTTTTTATCAGCACTGAGACCAGCTGAACATTAGAGGACTGCACTGAGGTGTTACATGGACTTTGCCTGTATTTTATGACTTGTTGTTTTATTAAGTGTTATGTCACGAATGCTTGTCTTTTTCTTTCTCTCTCTCTCTCTTTCTCTCTCTTACTCTTTCTATCTCTCTCTCTTACTCTTTCTATCTCTCCCTCCTTTTCTCTCTCTCTCTCTCTTTCTCTCTCTCTCTCTATCTCTCTCTCTCTCTCTCTCTCTCTCTCTCTCTCTCTCTCTCCCTGCCCCCTTTCCCTCGGTGACGAGTTTCCTGCTTTGTTGCCTAGTGATGCATAAACCCAGATTTGGCTCTAGTTCCTGTCTGGGGTCGCCTGGTTTGGTCAGTGCCCCACACACATCTATAAACACTGTTTCCTGCTGTCACCTGAAACAAAGCTCCTTTACTCAGGCTACTCGACTCCATCAAGCCTGTTCATTATCTGTGCACGCTGTAGTTTCGTGACCATGTTCTGCTTGGTTAATGCACTGATTAATTACACTAGATAGTTTTCCCTGCTCAGCCATTCCACAGTTCGAAACACTCAGCAATATGAACCCTATAAAGCTGTAGTAGTAATACAGTACAACATAATAAATAGTAATACAAACATCATGTTTGAGTGACGAGAGTTCTCTGTGTCCTGAATGATGAACTAAAATTACTTTAAAATGACTGAAATGCTGAACGCTGTTGAGAAAACAGGTTGGTTGTCACAGCCTTGTTTTCTGTTGCACCAGGAAGAGCTGTGTAGAAATGTTGGTACTGAAATGCTTTTGAGGGCAGAGGTCATATGCCTTCCTACCTTCCAAGAGATTCAGTGTGAGGTCTTTTTGTTTTTCAGTGACACGCAGTATATTGCGTATTTAAATGGTTCATGTTGTGAATTAAAGAGACGTTGATGAACCTGGCCACTAATAAGAGAGCAAAGAGCAGTGTTAGTGTTTTGTTTGTGCCCTTTCCTTGTGTGTGAAGGCCATTAGCATGCGTTTTATAGTAGTAGTCGTTGTTGTAGGACAGGTTGTCACAGTCGTGGCAGGTAGGGGTGTAACGGTGCATTGAAAAACTGTAATATCAAAGCATAAACCGTGACCGTGGGTCATAGAGTAGTGGACGTCCTGTTAACTATGCCATCTAAAGCAACTGTGTTTTTGAACACCAACATTTCGCTTTTCAACTCGCGGCATCGCTATACATAATGTCCTGTTTTTTTCTGTATGTTAAATTAAGCAGTTATTATTTATAATTAAGACATTTCATTAAAATATGCTGGAGATATAAAATCTTTTTTATAGATGTTTTTCTTAGAAAATCAACAAAACTGGTTATTTCACTGGTGGTGTTCAAGCTTTTGCATAAGATGCTTTATAGTACTCCACTCGTTTTAGGCAGAACAGCTCCTTTGGTACAACAGTTCTGATGGAAGTGGTAGTATTGGAATGTGATGTCTCATATTTATAAGTGGTTAATTAAGAGTCCAAGATGAACATTTAGTGGCTGTCGTTTTCTAAGGAACCACGAAAAAGTATCAACATACCTCTTGATGCGTCATTTATGATATTTCAGTCTGCAGGACTTGTGCAGGACTTGTATATGTCATTCCCAAGATGAACTGACGCTGTATTGGCCGCAAAAGGAGGCCCTACACCATACTAATAAATGATTGTGGTCTAAAACCAGGTGTTTCAATTTCATTGTCCAACCCCTGTATGTGAAGACATATCCAGATAAGGTGATTACAAAATATGTTTGACTGTTCATATGGATTATGGTTAGTTCTGCTGTATGTGCTGAATAAGGCTCTGTTCGTTAATACACGTTTAACTGTCTGTGTAGCACGTTCAACTGTAATGCATGTAGGCTTTCCCAGCCAGTCTTGGATAATGTCTGCATTGTATCCGGCGCTGCTCCTCTACTGTACGGCCGCTCCACTCTTACATAAGCAAAGCTCTGGGAAGCTTCCTGCCTGTTGCCTAGCAACACCTAAACCCAGACCCCTGGCCCCTCGCTCCGCTTCCGAGCCGCTCAAATGAATTTTTACATCTTGTACAGATAAGTGATCCTGTGCCGAGTGTTCCAAACTAAACAAGCTTCATTTTAAGAGCAGATGAATGGAGCTCTGGATGGGCAGCCTTGTGGGAGAAGAGGGAGAATCTCACACTCTACTTACTCTACGTCTGATCGCTAACACAGTCTGGACTGGTGTACAGGCTAGCGTGTTCTCTGTCTAGAGAAGGCGGGAATACTATGGCAAAAATATCCTTATTGGTTCAGTGTTCCTCTTACCCAAATGTAGTAGATTAGCCAAGACATGTTAGGTGACTGAACTTTGCTTCTTGAACTGGAACTATGAGTAATGTAGTGAACAGCAGTGGATATACAGTGTGCAAACAGTCGTTTTGGGTGGGTCTGAAATAGACCTCTTTATGTGGTTTCTGGAACTCGATGATGTACTTTTGTCTAAAAAAAAAAAAATAGTGCTGATAAAATTCAGACTGCTGTTTTTAGCTAGGCTGTTTCCTTTTTTAAAGGTTAGATTAAGTCATGCAGTGCAGTGTCATATACCATTTACAGTGTGGTTTAGGTTGTTTGAGTGTTCAGTGGTGATGCACGATATACTCACCTAATATTTATTGAAATAAAAAGCTAAAATATGAAATTAGCTGTTAGGCTAGCCGCTTATATACTTTCATTCACATACAGCTATCTTGTCTCCAGTCATGTTCCAGTCAGCCGGTGTCCTTTAGCTTACTATGACAACATAATGTAACCTGTCCAGTATGGGACATTTTATGAAATTGTCTATTAATATAATGTTTGGCAGTATAAGTGGACGACTTTAACAGTCTTCTTGCAATTTGCCAAAATTGTCTCTTTTCGTGTCTGAGGATGTCACAAGTTGCTGTGCCGCAAGCTGACAGCGTTCAACTTGCAGGTTTGTAGAATCATCTTCTTCCGCCAGCGAGGATTCTCCCCAGTCTGCTTAGGCAAGACATCCTGTTCACTGCAGCGCAGCGTGAACTCCGCTTCCTCTCTCAGATAGAAACTTTTAGTTCTGAGATCCTCTGTAAACGAGAGCCACTGTGCTCGTATCAGCAGGCTGAAATGGCACAAATCTGAAAATGTGACAGAGATGTTTTTTTTTTTTTTAGCAGTTTGAACAAAGATCTGGTCAATTTGAACAATTTTGAACATTTCAGCTCCTGTTTACACTTGCTGATAAATCTGGATGCATTTCAAAGATGAGTCTAAGCACACGTGGAATTTGTTTGAATTTCACTTTTTCCGCTTCCACAGGAGTCAAGGTGTGTGTGTGTGTGTGTGTGTGTGTGTGTGTGTGTGTGTGTGTGTGTCTGTGTGTGCGCGCTTGTGTGTACGTACGTGTGCATGTGCATGCGCGTGTGTGCAAGCAACGCGGCTAGCTTGACCACATTCGCGGTTTAATGGCATGTGCGCTCCACCCACTGTCAATGCTGGCCTTCTCATCAAACATGTCAGTTTTCAGGCATTTGCATGTCAGCGTTGTGATTAGATCACCAGGGTCAGATCACAATAACCATAAGTTAAAGGAAGGTATAAACATAAACCTCTATAATATATGGTTCTAGATTCAATTTGATCTTTAATGAGAACGCTCATAGTGGACATTGTTTCCTTTTCACTGCACATGTGCTTCTTTCAGCATTAGCATGCAACCGTTCGTACTAACCCAACGTTATTGCAGGCTTGTTCTCCTGCTTTATTGGTTGTTGTTCATGAAGCACGTTTGTTCTTTCGCTTGGTGTTATTAATTTTGAGGTGGCTGCATCCAGAAACCTATGCCGCTGCTCCTGGGTGGCATAAACTGTGTGTCCTGTAATCAAACAGCTGGTAAGATGCCATAGAGAAACTGGTTCCTGGGTCACAGAGGATAGCTGTCGCTTTCCGAGTTTCTGGATGCAGTCTCATTCATTAACAACGTGTTTAAGTCACTGACCTACACGGATGGTAACCAGCAAGTTAAACAGACAGAATGAGGCTTGTTATGTTAAAGTAGCCTGTACTTGGTCAATCTAAGGAAAATATATTAGTACTTGTATGAGATGACACTGATTGACAGACATCACTTGTGAAGCCTCATTACCCCTATATAAGCCAGTTCTTTGTAATTGTCACACCTACCGCTACTTTTTAAGCTGGTCATTTGTTAACACTTACTAAGATTTCATCAGATGGGGGGAAAAGGGGGCAAAAGAAGCCTAAATAACACTTTTAGTCGTGAGCTTTTATAAACATTTATATAGGTTTAGGTCACGTGTCATGAAAGGCTTGTTTAGGTACCGTGTAGCTTTGTATATGCTGCTCTTTGTATGTGTTATCTTCAAGTTTTCTTCTTTTTTATAATCAGCATTTCACATTTTGCACATCACCACATCCTGTAAAACAGAACCAATAGTTGATACTTATATAGTAGAAAGCTCAATGAGTACCAATAATACCTGCATTATACTTTAAAAAGTGTTTTATGATAATGGTATCATCATGGCGTCTTCTTGTCTGGTGGTGATAGGCTTAATAAACAGATTGCAGGAAAACTCCATGAATTGTTTACCTATTGTGTTACCGAGCTCGTCCCTCCACCTTCCCTCTTGTGAGGTATTTCATAATGGAGCGCTGCCCTCTAGTGTGAGAACAGCAGCACTGCACAAACACCATGAAAGGAACTTGTTTGATTATTTGAGCAAAATGACTCCGATAAACATTTCAGCCCCACTCTCTCTCATACCAGACTAGTCATACAGTGTCTCAGATTGAGTCCTGACCCCATTTCTGAACATTTGCCGCAGAGATGCCATCTGGGTGAAAGTGAGGTAAGGTCTGACCCTTGTCCCAGTTTCTGTCCAACCACTATTTCTCATCTTTCTGTCTGGATCAAAAGCTTATGCAAGGCCGGTCAGTGAAAGAATGAGGGACTTTCTGCCCTTTTCTCTAAACAGTGAATGAAAGGATTCTGCGGAGAACGTCTGAGAAGGTCAGTGCCGAGTCACATGCAGGAAAAAGCAGCATGTTTTTCCTGATTCATCTTCTGAAATGCCTCAACCAACATGTGTTGCTTGATTTTTGGCTTGCAGTAGATCAATTTTCCAACCTAGATTTGGGATGTTTTGGATAATGAATTGAAACCCTAAAGCTCGGTGGAGCCTTTTGTCTGCCAGTTGTGTTTACGGTCATCTAGCTGTTTGGGTTCAAAGTGCTTTAATGTGTTTCACACAGTATCCACCAGAGGGTGCTGCGTAACCTTGGTTTGGCTCGCTGCAAATCATGACCGTTTTCCTCAAACAAAGAAATGACGGCTGGGATTTTTCCATGCTGTCAGTTCTCATTGTGTTGAGTGCATTTAATTCAGTCTACTTTCCTTACCTTAGCTCCCATGTTCTGAAATGAACCAGGGGTGTAACAGTACTGCTAATTTAGTATTGAGGTCAAAATTCTATTAGATTTTTGTTCATGTATGTGCAAAGAAATGTAGATTATTCTCCACAGCTATAAGTATATAGAAGTATGACTCAAATAAAGGGAGGTTCTCCAGCAGAACTTACTGTGTCAGTCATGCAACAAAATATTAAACCCAGAAATTTCGCTCTATACAATATACCCTGCATTCTTTGTCCCACATTACTCTGATAGGATGCACCAAAGTGTCTAGCTTTGGTGATTGATGGTGGTTTCCATGAAAGATGGTATGAGAGAATAAGCCGTTAGAAGGGTAATTGTTTTGCAGTTTAGTAATGTATTAAAATAGTCACACCCCTTATAACGCCATTAGAAGGCTGTCATAGCTGAAACCCCCTCTGAGTCAGTGTATATGTGTTTGCCTAGGAATGTGCATCTCTACAGGTGACAGGACAAAGGTTCTTTCTTCAGACAGGTGTGTGTGTGTGTGTGTGTGTGAGGTCTGAAAATGCGGGAGGGAGAACACTCCCAGTCAAAAGGACACATTTCAAAACTAAACACTACAGCGTACATATGGTTAGTGCTGGACGATTTTGGGAAAACTGCATATCACCGTCCTTCTCTGAATATACAGTGCGATCCAGAAGTCTGAGACCACTGTGAAAATCCTCCTATTTTGCATTCTTTTTAAATTTAATATGTCTTTTGCACTGTGCACTCGAGCAGGCATCCTATGTTTGTGCAAAAACCTCTGATGAATAGAACTAGTCCATCTGAGAGTCTAGGACTAATAAAGAGCACCCATAGCATGTTCAATTTTACAGGGTTGCTTTAGTTTGCTGAAAAATTAGGATTTATTCTTATTCATTTCAATTTTATTTGTTTTACATTGTTTCAAAAACCATATCGTCACTGTCCAAGGAAAACGTGTATCTCCAAATTAGCAACTTTACAGGAGAGGCCAAAACCCAATTTAATTCTAATGCAAGTCAATGGAAACCAGACTTTTTCCAAGGGATCTGTGGGCCATTTCTGTTGGTCCCTTCATCATGAAATTCACACAGTGTAAACAGCAGCTCATGTAATCAAATGATACATAAACGTGAAAATCGTCAAAAATGGAGATACATGTTTTTTATTGGACAGCGACGATATGCAGGTTTAAATTATGTAAATATCAGCCTTTTTAATGTGACTTTTGGACTTTATTCTATCAGCTTGAATTATTTATAATAAAATGACATGAGAATTATGACAAAGCAGTGTGGAAATACCAGTGTACCAGTGTTAAAACTTATTCAGTGTTTAACAGTTTATTATTTAACAGTGTCTTTTATTGTTTTGTGATAATACATAATTAGTGCAGGGCATCGAGAAGACGTTAAGAGAACAAAAGACATTGTTTCAGATGCCAGTGGGGGAAAAGAAAGTGAAATACTGAAGGGTTCTGTCCTGTCTATCTGGCAGAAATGGTCAGCAGTGAAACTGAGGCCTGAAAGTTTTCCCAAACTTTTCACAGGATGTGTGGGTGTGAGAGAGAGAGAGAAAGAACAAGTGTAGTGGCTCATGAAGCGGACCCTCCTGCCTGCACCCTCTTTTTTTCCTGCTTCACACAGAGGAATGCCGTTTCCTTTAGAGAGTTGGGCAGAGTGGAAGGCTTATCTCCTTAGGGAGTAGAGGCTAAAGAGGCTAAGTGCATGTGTATAACCCGTAATGTGATACACTCTGAGGTGTGCCAGTCTCTGCTGGTGTGCTGGAGGAAACCTCTTGGCTGAGAGGAGCTGTGTCTTCACCTCCGCTGCAGGAAGTGTTGGGAAAAAATCCCCCCCTCCCTTTAGCTGAATAACAAAAGTAGCGCCTTTAGTTTCACTGCGGCTCTTCAGCGAGGAGCTCAGCTCGGGCCTCAGAGCTGCTCTTGCGTAATATCAGCAGCCGTGGCGGATGTTCACATCCGTCATTGGGAAAGCCTTTAACCTGAAGGGGGCTGAGGGGGAGCCTACTAAACCTGCTTTAGCACCCTGAACACTGAGCTGTGTGTGAGTGGGCGCGTGTAAACTGTACGTAGGCCAGAAATCGGCAGGCAGGCAGTCAAGTTTCACAAATATGGGAGAGTCAACAATAACTGCCAAACCTGCTTATTGGCTTCTAATTCACTGCGAGGGGGCCTTCAGAAGCAGAGCATGCTGCAGCTCATGCTTAAAAGAAAAGAAGATTTATATAAGTAATAGATATTAAACTCAAGCAGGGGAGCTAAAGAGCCCTCTTCAGAGAAGTCTTTCTGATTCCTAAAAAACAAAAAATGCACTTCTATAGGTAAAGGCTGCAACTATTCTTGTTTAATGGAAACACCCACTGGACAATTTTCCAAACAGGTATTGTCTTCCTCTGTGGTATATAGGTTGATACAGCTACTCTAACTCTCTCCTATTGGTTAGAATGTCAGGAACTGAAGATTTTACATTACCCATTAGTGTAATTTTTTTTTTTTACATTTATGGCTTGATTTGAGGAAAATAAGCTTTACCTATTTTACTGAATAGTGTAAAGTAAACATTACTGTAATACAGGGTTTGGAGAATGAAACTGAAACACCTGGTTTTAGACCACAATCATTTATTAGTATGGTGTAGGGCCTCTTTTGCGGCCAATACAGCGTCAGTTCGTCTTGGGAATGACATATACTGCGTCCTGCACAGTGGTCAGAGGGATTTTAAGCCATTCTTCTTGCAGGATAGTGGCCAGGTCACTACGTGATGCCGGTGGAGGTTCGTCCTTCTTGGTGGTATGCCGACATTACCCTGGATACCGTGGCTCTTGATACATTGCAAAGACTTGCTGTCTTGGTCACAGATGCGCCAGCAAGACGTGCACCAACAGTTTGTCCTCTTTTGAACTCTGGTATGTCACCCATAATGTTGTGTGCATTGCAGTATTTTGAGCAGAACTGTGCTCTTACCTGCTAACTGAACCTTCACACTCTGCTCTTACTGGTGCAATGTGCAATTAATGAAGTTTGGCCACCAGGCTGGTCCAATTTAGCCATCAGACCTCCCACACTAAAATGACAGATGTTTCAGTTTCATTGTCCAACCCCTGTATGTGGATGTTTTGTAGTTTCTGAATCACGATTCATCATTTGTTGAATGTTTAATTTAATGTGCATGCTTTTACTTTTTTTAAGACATGACGTGGCACCGGATAGCAGGGTAGTCTGTTGGCATCATCGTTTCTTTTGCTCTTCCTACACTTTCACAGTATGATAAACTGGTGTACAAGTGTAACATCTCTAACATTTTGTGAGCAAGGAATGGCCAGTGTGTGTCAGGTGACCCACCTCATAGCAGTAAACCTGTAAATGATGTAAATGCTGTTAAATATGGTGTTACCATGAACAAGGGTCTGTGTGTAAACAGTTGTCTTAAAGGTGGCGGATACAATTAGATACTTTAGTGGTCCTGAGGAACCGAACCACATTCCCCCAGCCACGCAAACTCATTTATGCACAATGCTAGGTCAGGGCTGTGGAACAGTGCAGTACTTTTCCAGCGTTCCACACCCACAGAATGAACAGCTAGTGAACCGTGAGGAGATGTTCACTGAATTTGAGTTTGTTGGATTGACATCACTTACTGTGCCTTTAACTCAAAACTGTTCAACCAGCCCAAAACCTGAAAGTCAGACTGACATGAGGAGCAGGAAGGAGGTCATCTGCAGTAGACAGGTATGCACGGTTGAGGACGGAGGTGAGGACAGGTGTTTTTGCTGGATGATTGACAGGGCAGGGTTATGGGGGAGGAAGGGGAAATATGTTATGGTATTATTGGCTTGTTTTATGTTTCTTTGCGCGAGAAGGTGCGAGAGGCTGCACAGTGGAGTGTGTGTAATATAACCAGAGACATGTGAGTTTTGGTTTCAGGTTTAAGGACAGTAAGGTTCACCTGAAAGGAGGAATTGGCTAGATCTGAGATCTTTGAGCCGTAGTTAATCTCTGCAGGAGAGTCAGCAGGAGCTACACTTCCCAGTAGTCAGTTACTGCACACATTGTTCCTGCAGGCATTTAGTAACAAACACGTGTTTCGAGTTAACAAAAAGTGTCTGTTATCTCATAAAGCTCTTGTTTCTAAAAACTTGCATCCATGGCCTTTAATGTAAGGGTGTGAGCATTGCAAACGGCTGTGTCTGTGGTGATTTGTTATTCTGATGGCGTCTCTGTCATGTTTATCAGTGAAAGATATGAGCTGTAGATCTCATGCTGTCTGCTTATTGTGCTACTGCTGTCGCCCATCCCACTGTAGGCATTTACACCTTCCTGTTAATTATCCCTTGTACATATTTGGGCATTTTCCTCGGATAGGGATGACTTGCGTCCGGCCTACTTCCTTTCTCACCCACACTCTCAGACATCCTCTTTCTCTCTCGCTTATACGCATGCACACCCTACTTGTTTTTTTGCAGTGCTGGGATATGTGGTTATACATTTGTCTTGCATTAAGTGTTCACTTATGCAATGGAGTCCAAAAGTCTGAGGCTGCATTGAAAATCTGGTGTGTCCTTTAAATCCAGGAAATAAACTAAAAGTTAAAAAAAAAAAAAAAACAGTAAATAAATAAAAAAGTATTTGAGTATTTGAGTATTTGAATCATGCACTATTTCTGGGTCACTATGTATATTATGCAGGTTTGCTTAATTTAAATAATTTGTTACTGCATTTGTATAAAAAGGTCCGATTTTTTTTTTGGGTCTTATCCCAAACAATGAAGCACATGTTCAGACAGCTCTCGGGTGGATTTGATCTATTCATCAGAGGCTTTTGCGTAAGCTTGTGGCATTCATGCCAGCTTGAGTGCACACTGTCATTAAAGCAAACAAACACAAACAAACTAAAGAAATCATGTAAATTCATGTAAATGTTTGAAAGATGCTACAATATTTAATGCTGTTAATCTCATAATGAAATGTTTTGAGTTGAAGTACTAAACAAAGCCAGACAGATGCATTTTCATGAGTGGTCTCAGACTTTTGGAGCCCACTGTAAGTATCTATTTGTATATGTCATAGGTGTAATATGTACAGTGCTCTGCAAAAGTCTTAACCACCTAAATCCCAGTTTAAATTCATATATCTCAGCAGTGAGTGTGTTTTTTCATGCAAAAACATGATATATTATTAAAATAAATGTAGGTAAACTTATATACAGTAACAATGGAGGTCAAGAAGGGTTTATTTTTGAAAAGATTTGAAGAGCTGAGTTTCTTTGCTAGCACTTGATGTAACGTAATGAAGCATTGATTTGCCAAAACAAGTACTGAATGATAACTGCAATTGACAGTTATCACAAAGTACATTTCTCACCTGTCTAAAACATCTGTGTAGTATTGTTGTATGTAAATAGGTTGAGAGTTTTGGGTTTTATAAACTTGTGAAAAAAAGGACGTAATGCATCACCTGCAGGGAACACACTTCTGCACACTTCATACACAATTAGTGTTTGTTTACTGAGCGTACATTGGGGGAAGTAAAGCTTAAAGTGTGGTCAGGTAAAAAATGTGGCACATTTGAGTTTTTCATTCATTCGTTTGTTCATTCATCTCTAAAGTCCCTCACGGTTATTCTTGATTTCCTGCAAAGTCAGGACATTTATCATGAAGATGAATTGAACGCACACACATACGCGTACACACACACACACACACACACACACACACACACACACACACAGCTCACTGAAACTTCAGACAGGCGTGCCCTGCAGGAAGTGATGTCATGCCGCTTTGCAGTATTCCTCTTTTTGATCCAGTGTGATTTAGGCCGCTGCCCTGTAGCGGAAAGAGGAAGTGCTTCATTTGAGTTTGTTATTCTGTTTCTTTCTCTATGCTTTGTTTTGTCGGCCACCGGCCACAGACTGCTTTGTGGCTCATTATGAGCTTCCTGATTCCTGCGTACGTGTGCGTGAGTGGGTAGGCAGGCTATATTAGGATAAGCATGGCAGCAGCTTGCACTTCGTAAGTGAGAGAACAAGTTGAATGTCCTGCATGTGCTGCTGTGTAAGGGGGAGGGAGCTTTCACACAGCCCATGATTCCAAAGCTAAGGCTTGGAACTAGCGATGTATCGGTATACCGAGAACGATGTATTCTTAGGTAGGGCTGCAGCGATACCTGACTCGTGAACCAATGGCAATGGCGTATTTATTGGCAATGCGGTACAGTTAATTCTTAATCAAGTACTGGTGTGCTTCCTGTGTCGTCATGTATCCCTAATTTTTGGTTTTGCAGTACTGATGGATGGCAAATACTTGAGTTACTCGCAAGGAGGTTGTTTTGCTGGGTGCTTCAGGTTCAGGTTTCGACAGTGGAAATAAATATTGCATGTTTTCTTTGTGAAAATGTTCTTTTTGTCTGGTTATCAACAATGTTTACTACACTGAGTAAAGGCTAGCTTTGATGTAATTTAAAGCGAAGCACAGCAGAATGAAACAATCTGATGAATATCAGGTATGTAAAACATTGTTAGCCCAGAACTATCAGCACTCAGGAATCTTGATTTCATCAAAACATATTAAGGTAGACTCTGAGGAATGTTTCACCCATGTTCCCTAAAATGCCTCTGTACTTGAGTCAATAAGATGTAAACATAGTCGTTTAGAGTGGTTTGAACTGAAACCCGCGGTTCTAGAGCAACCTGCCGAGTCAGAATTGTGCACAGTGGTGGTGATAACAGCCAGACGTCTGAGGAGATTACAGCCTCTGAAAGCTTCTTCACTGAATTGTTTTTCCATAAAGTGGTTGTGAATACGCTGCCTGATGCCTCAGATGTCGTTTTAAGATGGTCTCGAGAAAGGTGTGTGAAACATTGGTGGAATTTTTACTGATGTTGTGAAACTGTGATGTGTTTGTAAAGTAATGTGATATTTATGATGATGCATTTCTGGACCGTTTGGAAGGGCTGAAAGGAAGACGGAGGGAAAGCAAGGGAGTTGGGGGTGGTCCTGAGACCCTGTTCTCCAGTGTGCATTGTATCTGTTGAAGTTTGCATGGTGTGGAAGGTGGAGTGCGGAGATATAGCGAGATGTCAGACGTCATGTTTCTACAGCTGTAGTATCTGCACCGTCCTTCTGTCTACTGCTCAAGAACACTATTCCTCCAACCTCCATCACCTGCCGTCCGCTCTGCCTGCCGAAACACAAAGGTCGTTAAAGCAATTAGAAGCTTCAGCCCCAGGGCTGCACAGGCCGTCTGGTTTGTTGTATGATGAAAGCGAACTCTTCAGTAGGTTCTGGACCACTGTGACAGCAGCAAGTTATTTAACCCTTCGAAGGAAGATACAGCCACAGGACTGAAGTTTTGTTCTTATGTTTCCTGTAGGTCCTTTAGCAGATATCACAGGTCATTAGCTTCAGCTTGCATTTCACTAAGTGCTTTGTGGTGGATGGTGAGGTCTGTTTTGAAATCATTGTCCTGTTGTGGACACCAGCCTATTTTCAGCTTCAGTTTCTTGGCTGCCTGTGTGCCATTTGCTTCCAGAATTCGCTGACATTTAGTGCACATCATTCTTCCATCTAGCCATGCAATGTTTTCTGTGCTGCTGGTTGCCACACAACCCAAAAGAATTACGGATCCACCCCATGCTTAACAGCTGGCAAGGTGTTATTTTCACTCGCTGTTTTCCCTCCTCATACTTTTGGTCATTGCATCCAAAGAGTACTGCTTTCATTTAGTCAGTGCGTAGTTCCTGAAATGCCTCTTGCAGAGCTAGATGTTATGCCTTATACTTCAGATGTTGCCTTCATAACACATGTTTGCAGATAAGGTTAATTTCTTATAGTCTTTCATGCAAATCATGTTTCATGCATCAAAACTGCACTACAGAGCAATGTACCATTGTGGGCGAAGCCTTCCTACAGGTCCTTTGCTGTCCTATCAGGGTTTTGCATTGGGGTTTTGCTTTGCCTTTGTGGCAGATCCAGCGGCTCTTCTTGCCTTTGTCAGCCTTGCCCTGTGTTGTAAGCATGACTTATATTGCAGATTATTTTTCACAACCTCTACTCGGTGCTTTGAGGTTAGTGCAGAGTTTAATTACCAAAGTGAATTCCCTCACTCTTAGAATCTGGAATTGTAGTCAGCTAATGCTTTCTGGTGAGAGTTTTTGACCTGTCGATTTTTTTTCTCTACATACAGTGGGGAAAATAAGTATTTAGTCAGTCACCAATTGTGCAAGTTGTCCCACTTAAAAAGATGAGAGAGGCCTGTAATTGACATCATAGGTAGACCTCAACTATGAGAGACAAAATGTGGAAAAAAATTGAGAAAGTGATTTTGTCTGATTTTTAAAGAATTTATTTGCAAATAATGGTGGAAAATAAGTATTTGGTCAATAACAAACAAGCAAGATTTCTGGCTGTCACAGACCTGTAACTTCTTTTTTTAAGAGGCTCCTCTTTCCCCCACTCATTACCTGTATTAATGGCACCTGTTTGAAGTCGTTAACAGTATAAAAGACACCTGCCTACAACCTCAAACACTCACACTCCAAACTCCACTATGGTGAAGACGAAAGAGCTGTCGGAGGACACCAGAAACCGAATTGTAGACCTGCACCAGGCTGGGAAGACTGAATCTGCAATAGGCAAGCAGCTTGATGTGAAGAAATCTACTGTGGGAGCAATAATCAGAAAATGGAAGACCTACAAGACCACTACTAATCTCCCTCGATCTGGGGCTCCACGCAAGATCTCAGCCCGTGGGGTCAAAATGATCACAAGAACGGTAAGGAAAAATCCCAGAACCACAAGGGGGGATCTAGTGAATGACCTGCAGGAAGCTGGGACCAACGTTACAAAGGCTACCATCAGCAACACACTACGACGCCAGGGACTCAGATCTTGCAGTGCCAGACGTGTCCCCCTGCTTAAGCCAGTCCATATCCAGGCACGTCTGAAGTTTGCTAGAGAGCATTTGGATGTTCCAGAAGAGTATTGGGAGAATGTCATATGGTCAGATGAAACCAAAGTAGAACTATTTGGTAAAAACACAACTCGTCGTGTTTGGAGGAAAGTGAATGCGGAGTTGCATCCAAAGAACACCATACCAACTGTGAAGCATGGGGGTGGCAACATCATGCTTTGGGGCTGTTTCTCTGCAAAGGGACCAGGACGACTGGTCCGTGTACATGAAAGAATGAATGGGGCCATGTATTGTGAGATTTTGGGTGCAAACCTCCTTCCATCAGCAAGGGCAATGAAGATGAAACGTGGCTGGGTCTTTCAGCATGACAAACAAAGGAGTGGCTTCGTAAGAAACATTTCAAAGTCCTGGAGTGGCCTAGCCAGTCTCCCGATCTCAACCCCATCGAAAACCTTTGGAGGGAGTTGAAAGTCCGTGTTGCCCGCCGACAGCCCCAAAACATCACTGCTCTAGAGGAGATCTGCATGGAGGAATGGGCCAACATACCAGCAACAGTGTGTGCCAACCTTGTGAAGACTTACAGAAAACGTTTGACCTCTGTCATTGCCAACAAAGGATATACAACAAAGTATTGAGATGAACTTTTGTTATTGACCAAATACTTATTTTCCACCATTATTTGCAAATAAATTCTTTAAAAATCAGACAAAATGACTTTCTCAATTTTTTTCCACATTTTGTCTCTCATAGTTGAGGTCTACCTATGATGTCAATTACAGGCCTCTCTCATCTTTTTAAGTGGGACAACTTGCACAATTGGTGACTGACTAAATACTTATTTTCCCCACTGTAATTCATGCACTCAATGTCAAAAATGCACCCACAAGGAAGTGCCAGACTGCAATGCTATTCGGAGGGAAGATAAGGAATCTTAGACTGACATGGGCAATATTTATTGAGCTACTATGCAGAATTAGTGTCTGTCAGCATGCCGTTGGGGCGCCGTGTTTGCATACGCAACATGCATACGCAACATGCATACGTCTTGGCTGGGGTTGGAATGACACCACTGGAGTTGGAGTGACACCAGTGTGTGGACGTGGCGTTGAGCAGTCGTCAGCAGTCTGTGTGCGTGTACTACAGTGTCATGCAGGCGTGTGCCAGTTGTGCTGGCACTCACAGGATGACTCTCGCTGAATGTCTCAGTCGTGGCTGTTAGGTAAGTCAGGAACAGTGATGAGGCCAGTCCTTGCCTACGTCACATGACTGGTCGAGCGTGAAACTTGAATCATTCACATGTCTCACAATGTCAAACCTACCCACCAAGATTCATTCCTGTCGGTTGATTCCTTCTGGGTGCAGCTATTTGTCCAAATGCTTCTTTGACAAGGAGTGTGCATAACTGTATACAACTGTGTCATCCTCTGATATATCATGCACCTCGTTTCCAGGAAAACTGGGTGGATGTTTGTTACAGAATGAAAATGCAAACATCTACAAAACCCCCAGTGTATCCCCCAGCTCTCATGATTCAACATTTTGTGATTCAACATGGTGAGGTTCCCAGCCTTATGACTGAATCTAGAATGTGACTCTTCATTGTGTACAGCCTCGTGGCTGAGTCTTTTGCTGCTCTTTGTCTTTGTCTTGCAGTCGTGCTCCCTTGCCACATGACTTGGCATGACTAATGGCTAATCACACTACAGAAGTGCAGTAAGACTGTTTGAGAGTCTGTGCTTCAGGGTAAAGACGTCGACTCCTGTAATAAAAGATGATTCAACTTTTACGGTTACCAATGAGCAAGTAGTTAGAGGGGAAATGCGCTAAAAGTTTATTGTCCAGCTTTTCGGTAAGGCTGTGTGTGCAGTTTGCTGTTAGCCCCTCTGTGGTTGGATATGGGAATGGAACACGGTGTTTTTTTCCCTCGCACCTGGCTGGGTGTAACGTTTCCTCGTGGTTTCCACTCAGCATGCCCTGATTCTCCTCCCGCCAAAAGTGGGTCAGCAGGGAACTCGCTGAGCGCGTGCTTTTACACAGTAGCGTTGTGTGTCCACAGGGAAAATGCATTCTAACCACAATGAAAGATAGCAGGGTGTATGTGCTCGTGTACATGCTCCAGATAAAGCTCTTGTGTGTCCGTGTGCATGGCAGTATGCCTGTGTGCCAGTATGTGTGCATGTGAACTTCTGCATCTGCAAATTGAACACATGCCAGCATTGTGGCCAGCATTTAGCGTAGAGGCTGATCTTTAGTTCTGCAAAGATGCACGTAAGCATGGGGATCATGGATAAGTGTAGCTGTTCTATACTGTGTTTGAGTATCTGTACAGAAATACAGACCAACAGTTCAGTGAAGTTTGCAAGCATGTCATGTTGTTGGTTTGCCACTGTGACCCACAAGTTTCTGACCGGTGCCCCTGGATCACTGACCAGGCTGATCCACTAACAATGTGAATATACTGTATATGTCTGACAATTATTTTGGCACATCTGCTCACAAGTCTACAAGGCTCCATCAGGGTTACACCTATTAGCTCGGTTAGTTCTTTAGGTCATAAAGAGGCAGCCTCTGTTAATAAGCCAGCAAGATGACCGGTGTCCTTGCACCATGCATTCAAAAGGAGGAGGGATGTGAAGAAGAACAGGAGATTTCCTTTTGGTTTGGAAATTTGCCCTCTAGGTAGCAGACAGATGCTCTGCCAGCATATTGATAGAGTCTGATATCTTTGTGTCTTAACCTGGCCACACCGCAATGATTCTTCTTGTTGCATTCTGATTGACTATCCGCACTTGTGTCAGTTGTTTGGCACTGGTCCAATGGGAATCAAGTTTTGTTGTTTCAGCTACCTTCAGAACAGTAGTCTTAGCCATAGATGCTTCACCCACCCTATGCCCCTGTGTTTTCCCATAAACTGTTTATGTTGTTTATGTCATCTAAGTTTATGTTTTAAAGTCTCCTTGTATACGGCGTGCCACAGAGCAGGCTTGTGATTGGTTGTTTTTACGTCAGTTGAATTTCCTTTTCCTGCAGCAGTTTTATACATATCAGAGCCATAGGTTTACAACTTAAGACTTCATACCATATAAAGGCAAGTTTTGTAGAGGCTTAAATTGTGATAGATGCATGCTAATTTTCAAAAGAACAAGCTGCGGTAAAACCCTGGTGTAAGTCTTGCACATTGAACATGGTATATAATATGATAAATCATGCAGTGTAGTTTTCCAAACAGCAGCACTACTGAATGTACAGTGTCTTCTCTGCTAGCTACAGTATGCAAGCTACCGTACCCCCTCCTTTGCCTGTCAACGCCCTGTTTTCGCGATGAGTGCTGGCATAGCTAATTAACTGACTCTGAGCTGTCAGAAATGGATGATCTCTCTTACCATATGAGGGTGCCGGCTGGCCTTTGATGGGGCTAAGGGTGCAAGAACACACATGACCCATTTCTGTATTTTGTGCTGGTTCCAAATGCACGTCCATGGGTCTGTACCAGTCCTCCCCTTCCCACAATGCCTCTGTAAGCAGATCGGAATGCAATCTTACTTCCTTGGGCCTCTCCGGAACATCTGCATTAGTATAGCTGACCAAGGGGCTCAGCTTTGGCTGCGCCGAATCTTTCAAATGTTGAAGGGTGTGGAACATCGGGACACAGGGCCAATCCCAATGTGGCTTGACTGGAAAAATATTTCCCATCCACTTCCATGGCATGCCTGGAATTCCACTCGCATCTCTGCACGGGGTTTTGAAGTGTGTTTAAAGCCGTGTCTCTTAGTAGACAGAGGAAAAGGAAATATTTGCCCGGCCTGAAATAAGTGGGCTTTAATTGCAATGCCAGCAGCAGTTCGCCCTTTGATGAGGAGAAGTGATTGATGTGTTGCACCCACCTCCCTCCCCTCAAGACCACCGCACTATTCGTCCACACATACTTTCCCTGTGAGCTCTCTCTACTGCGTCTTAATTCAAATGTCATTACCTTAAACACTCGTGTCCCTCTCTTAGCTTGTGCACTCACTCATGCTTCTCTGCTTTTATTTAACTCTGCTTTCCTGAGCCTTAAACATGAACATACACAAAACAAAAACAGAACTTAATTTACGATGCTAGCATGCCTAATATTTTAGTTTAGTTGTTGTATGCCTAATCCTGGTCTTAAAGATTGGCCGATCAATTGTAGCCGAAGCTAGGTGGCATGAAAATCAAGGGCTTCTTCAGGAACCTTCCCAGAGTAGTGATATTGAGCGTATGCATGCCTCTTTTAGTAACATCACTGCAAATGCTGCAAAAAGTTGGAATCTAATACCAGATCAGCGAATATGGGCCAGATCATAATAAAATAATAACATAAATAGTAATAATAACAGGCTACCACTATTAAACCTACTTTAAACCTCAGTATTCAAAATATCTTATTGTTTTTGTTCTGCATTTCTGTGTTGAACCGAAGATGAAAAAGCGTGTAAATGTAACAATACTTTTTTATCACACTTTAGATGAATATAATATGAAAATAGATGTAGATTGCATATTGTGTATCGTGACAATGTCTAAGTATCCTGTTTAATACTTTAAGGATCAAGTTTTTGCCGTATTACCAGTAACTCGAGAGTGTTTGGGATACTTTAAGTAGCTTATTACAGAAATTATTGGATAAGGAAGTTGGAAATTAGAGATGCATCATGATGATATCATAATCGGATGGGAAAGCATAGTGGATAAAACTGCTGCTCTTAATTCAGCAGACTCTGTTTTGATTCGCCTTCCAGGCAAAAACCCCATGGCATACCAGTAGAAGAAATGTGGATTCTAGATGCAGAGGTGCTTCATGCACAGCCTTCGTTGTATAAACACATCATACTGTTTGGAATTCAGGTCTGTAGGAAAGCTAGAATTTATAATAAAACATGAAGTTTATTGCTTGTGTCTGCAAAACGTCAACACACAGAGTTCTCGCTAGTTTTAACCGTCAGTAAAATGGCAAATGTGAAACGCCACACTTCAGTATTGCTTCTTTTATTAGTTCCTTTACAGGAGCTTCAGACATTCCCAAACAAATACCTGAAAAATAGCAAGTTTGTGATTAAATTCTACTATATCTAGATGTTTGACCCTTTCCTTTAGCACAAACTAGCTCGTTCTTCCATATATTGTTCAGACAATGTAGAGTATTCTCATTATTGAAAATATATAAATCCAAAACAGATTTGAAAAAAGCTTATTTTGCCCCGAAATACCACATGAAAGCTAATAGTTAATGCAGTGCTAAGTAACATCAACAGATATAGAATATTGCCAGTTCTCATATCTTTGCATCCTGTACATGCATACATATGTACATACATGAACACAGTATGGAGCAGCCAAACGTTCATAGAGAAACAGAAAATGCTTATCCAGTAGAAACAGAGAAAGCTCATCCAACACAGTGGGAACTCTGCTAGTATCTAGCTTGTGTGTGTTTGTGGTGTGTGTGTGTCTCGGGGAAATGGGCCGTTTAGATGCTCTGAGCTTCCTGTAGAATGAACCTCTGCACCCAGCCATGCAAATCCTGCTGAGACAAAGGACCCAGACTGAATAGAACCCACCGCAGCCCTGCCAGTTAGCAGCCAGTGTGTCTGTGTGATCCAGGAAAATCCGGTTGTTGATTCAGACAGTGAATCAACTATTTTAATTTGACGAGTCTGAGAAAGGAAAAAAAACATTAAGCATGATTTAACCCAGATAGGCTGTATTCTATTAGTGTGTGTGTGTATGTGGGATTGTGCTGTAACATTTCACAGACTGGATATCAAATCATTGAGTTTCCACACCCTGTAGACCACCCAACAGTTTCCTAATATTGAAAGGCGTGTGTGTGTGTGTGTGTGTGTGTGTGTGTGTGTGTGTAAAATATTGCTTAAGTAGCTATTATGCAATATTTTCAGAGACTTTGTTATAATTGTATACCACAAATCAGGAAATAACAAGAAGTAGAATTATTTATTGACAGTGCGTGAGTTTCCCCTTCAAAGGTTAAAGTAATGCAGTGTAGTTCTTAAGAAGCGGTTGAGGCTTAGTCACGAAGAGGGTCTTTCCTGAACAACTTGGGGCCTTAAGTGACACACTCCAGTCATATTGCTGTTTACATGTAATATATGATAATAAACAATACTCTGTTCATTTTGTTAATTTAAGCCGTAGAAAGGCAATAGAACAATTACTTACAATTTACAGGAGAAATAGAGCATTCAAATAAAGTAATACAGTAATAAACAAATGAATACAGTGTAATTGAATAAACAGTAAAATCAATTACAGAGTGTGTTTCTCCTTTGTTGGAGATTTCTGACTGTAACTTAGGTCAGGGCATCACAGCAAACTAAACCACTGCAGGACTCAAAAAGTTCCAGGCTTGTCCCTGGCTGGCTGGCAGGGAAGCTGACCTAGGAGTGGATGACATTAGACTGAAGTGACCTTTCTCTGACCACTGCTGTTGTGCCCTCAAGCCAGGAGAAGGCACTTAAACCCAGCTGCTGCAGCAGTGATGCAACCATTGACTTAAACCCTGCCCAGTTTGACACAGCAGACCTAGGAACGAGTAAAATTGCTTAGTTAGTGTCTTTTTTTAAAAAAGTGCCCATGAAAGTAAACAGAGTTTGGCAATTCCTTCTTCCAAAAAAAGCACAGTAGAATGTTTTGCATTACAGACAGAGCCACAGAACAGATGCAGTAAGTTTGAATCAGCTGGTACTTCCCAGATTAACCCGAATGTTGTTTTGATCCAGCCAGTCTACAAAGCTTACAGCTCGTCTTGTTTGCTGAATTGTATTATGTTTGTTTATGGCAGTTTTTTGAAGTCGGTTTTGCCATTACAGGAAAAACGACAGACTGGCAGTCTGATGTAGCCCTGCTGACACTCTCTCTGAATGTAGTCTGATACTGACGGGCCTAAGGACCAGTATTATCCTGTAAGATGTTTAAAATTACTGGCAAAATGGACAGTTTTGTGGCGATTGGACCCCCCCCAACAACCCCCCCCCCCCCACACACACTTTTGTCCTGACTACTGTATGTGTGCATAACAAAGGGCAGCCTCCCCCTCTTGTGACTTAACCAGTAAGCCCATGTTGAGCATTACAAAATTTCCCATTCAATTTTTTCAACCAATCTCCTTCGCAATAATGTTTCTGGTCATGGTTAGCTGCAGCATGAACCGAGTGATTACTGCGCAGCGGGTGCTCAGGGGAAGGATACGATTTTGCGGTTATCAGATTATCTTCTCGGAATTACTGTTATATACAACCTTGTATTAGTTTTACATTAGGAGGTCCAGTCCTGTGTGTGATTTGACTGGTTAGTTTGTACTGGAAAAGGATCTGTGTCATTTCCCCAAATTACCCCAAACAGGCCAGATTGTATCATGGTGAGGTTATGTAACAGGCGCCACACGTAACAACACATTGGCGAATGGGATTATTCTTTTATTCTTTCGCATTGTAATTTAGCCTTCACCAAAATTATCGTAGTCTTAAACTGAACTTGGTCCTAAAGTTGAGTATTGAGGAACTGTGTCAACTCAAGCTCCATTTAACATTGCCTTGTCTTCTGTTCACAAAGGAAATGAAAAGCAGCTGTTGTCTACTACATGGTTTTGTTGTGAGATACTATGGAGCTGATTCGAACAGGCCTACTATTCCAGAGGGAGCTCAGGAGGGAATTCGCTAAGGAATTGTGACTATGGGCTTTGCAGATTCATACTGCATTAAAATCATGGATTTAGTTGGTAGTCATCCCATTTACAGTTAACTCCCCATGTTAAAAGAATGCCGCTTAATGGTACTTTTTTTTAAGACATCGTCAGTGTGTTGTAACAAAAGCAGCACAACAGCAAATTTTCAAACCCTCAAACTCCCCAGAGCTGAGTTCTTCTGAGGGTTGTGGGGGTTAGAGGGGTCACTTGCAGGTCTAGGTTAGACTGGTTATTACATTGTGTACACATACACATGGTACATACACACGGTACACACAGTAGACACACACGCACACAGTACACACATTTTCATGTCTGAGTGTGTCGCTGGTGAGTTTCAGCTCCCTCTGTGCCAGGTGCCATGCCACGTGGGCATGTGACTGTTCTGATTTGGCCCTGCTTGTGTGCCGTTTCTGCTTTATGACTCTGATGTCTTCCTGCGTGTCCTCAGGCTGTATGGTGACTGCTTGCTGGAAAGGAGTTGGAGTATTGGTTTGTTGGGATAAGGCTGCCGACCTGAGAGCAATGAGCCAGTGTCATGTGTGCATGTATACATGCGCTTGTTTTTCCTCACTCCCTAAACCAACCTTTGGAGTGATTGATCAGCGTTTGGCATGTTTATCATGTCTGTTGCTGAGAAAATAAGAGGAAATGTGTGTCTTTGTTGTTTTTCTTTTCTTGCTCAATGCTTCCTACTTGTCTTCAATAGCATCAGAGACAGAGAGAAAGGAGGAACCTTCCCACGCCTGCTCCATCTCTCTGCTGTCTAAAGTGAAGGCTTTATCAGTTCTGAAGCAGGTCCCATTTAGAGTTGCTAATTCTCCCCCCCCTGCATCCCCTCACCCTCCCTCTTAACTGCCCCTTTAACTGCTCCCCTACAGAGACTGCCTTCTTTACACATTCCAGAAGCAGGTCAAGAACACGACCTCCACATGTCGGCACAGTTGTCTTGCCCCAAACCCAAGATAACTGTAATAATAAGTCTTATTTATACAGCAACGTTCATGTGTTGGAATGAGCTCAAAGTGCTGGGGTGTGAACCTAGTGAACCTTGGTTGTGGACCTTGACCTTTAATTTGCATTATACATTTAATCATATCAGCATCTCTGGAGAGAGCGCCTGCTTTGCAGAAGTAGTTAAAAAAATTAAATCTCATCCGACATATGTACACAGGAGTGCCTGATGTTTGCTCGATTAGGTTTGTGCCAGCACTACAAAGCTAATGTAGCCATAGACAATGGAAGCTTATAACCCATCAATGATCACAACCAAATATTCATACGCTCCAGTGAAATTGTACTGAGTTACCAAGTAAATAGATTAGCTAATGTGGTTTATAACACTTTTTGTCAAAAGAAGTTCAAGAAGAATTCAAATTTTAAGATGACTGTATTTGCCTTTTAAATTGTTTTTGTTAATATGCATGATTTAGCTATCCAGTTTAGAGATGCATCATGATTCCCGCAGCTTCTGGAAAATCCAAAATTGGTATTAAATATAGACTAGTTTTCCAGTTATGGAAACACCTAAAAATAAGGAATGTTCTGGAAATATTTATAAGGTCCTGGAAAAGTCTACAAATGCATTAAACTACAGAGATCACAGATATTAGCATATCGTCGCTGTCCAATGAAAAACATGTATCTCCATTTTTGTCCATTTTTACTTTTATGCATCATTTGACCACAGCTGCTGCCGTTTACACTGTGTGAGAATCTCATGATAAATGGACCCACAGAAACAGCCCAAAAGTGTTTGGAAAGACGTCTGGTTCCATTGACTTCCATTCAAATGAAATGAGGTTTTTGGCCTCTCCTGTAAAGTTGCCATTTTGGAGATACCTGTTTTTCTTTGGACAGCGACAATGTTTTTAAAGAGGATTTTTTTTAAGATTGTATGAGAATTGTTCACAGTGGTGGTGATGGGAACCAGATGTCTAAAGAGTTTAATGCTTCTTAAAGGGGGTTGTGACGCAAACTAGTCTCCAAAGAAAGCTTAGATGATGTAGACATTGTGACCCCTACTTCCCAGAATCATCAAAGGAAACAAAACTAGGTTCTCTAGACTGAACTACGTCAAATCAAACTTCCCTCAAGAACTGAATCATTCAGACAATTTGAACAATTCATGGAATTCCCCTTCAGTGCCCTGTATGCAACAGTGTGGATGCTGTGTCGGAATGTCATGAGCAAGGCTAACTGCATAAGTTGTGGAATTTGTCCTGGTAGAGTCCTGGGAAATGATTTCCTGAAAAGAGTGGGAACCCTGGATTAGCATGATTCTAATTGCTGTGCAGAAGCTTCCGTCACTGGCTGCATTAGCCTCATAGCTTCAATGGAAAACCAACATCAAACTAGCTAAGACCAAGGAGGGAACTTCGTATATTTGATTTGGTTTTCCTCCAGTCGTGTTATTCACACAGAGTGTATGTAATTTCCTTCCTGTCAACTTTGCACTAACACACCTGATTCAACTTACGCAGCTGTTAAGTCTACACTACAACGTTAACACATACAGGTCCGCACGTGCTAGATAACCTGCAGAAGAAGCTGCATGTGCCTTAACTTTATTAGACCGAGGGATTTATTACAACCTTTTATATATAGATGTATACTATTGTTCCTAGCCTGTACAGGGTTTAGAGCTATAGATGTAGGCGTGTCTAATCGAACAGTGATTCAGATGTATTGAGTTGGGAATGTCAGAAGAATGTCTTATGGTTGCTGATAATCATATTTACTGAAGAATGCACCTTTTTTTGGACAAAATAGGCCAAAGTTATCAGGTATTTTAAATTAAGGCTAAAAAAGTGTGCATTTATTGTTTGTTGCATGTGTAAACATAATTTTTTTTAAGTAACTGAACTGGTTTGTACTGAAATGTAAGATTTCATGGTGCACTGGGTTCAGCCATGTATCAGCTTTACATGACAGGCTTCAAGAACTTCAGGGTGGATAACTCGGGTGGTGCTGCACTGGTACAACAGGATTTTGCACTGTGTTATTTAACCATGTTACTGGAAAAGCAGCATTTTTTTCGTTCATCTTCCCAGGTCAATAACTTCATGGCTTTGTTTGGTTCACTTATGTTATCTAATCATAAACATGCACCATCCACATCATTTAATCCTGAAATATTTCCCCTGCACATTTAGAAAACTAGTACAAGTCAAACTGGAACCAACAGAACTTCTTGTTCTAGTTCATATTCCTCATGCTCAGGAGACACCTTGAACTGTGCTAAGTAAGCCTGATTAGCCATTTAATGGCCTTAGGCTGGGTTGACAGTTTAATGTCATGTGCTGCGTATCATGTAATTACTGAAGTGAATTGTGAATCATGGTCAGAGATGTACACAGGTGGAGACTTGGAGTGTTTTGCATCGCTGTAGTCAGTCCTGTATTGATACTGTGTTGTGTTGGCTTTGCTTTGGCTGGACAATGCATCATATTCTGTTCTACGCTAAATGCATTTTCCATCTGCTGGATAGCAGCCTCCTGCTGTCTACTGACTTTTCCGGTGTATATAGTCAGAAGTTTTCTTCAGGGCGTTCCAAATAGCAGGCCTTGAGTGTACATGTGCATGTCGGCTAAAATAAACTCCTATCAGTCTCCCTTCTGAAGAGGAAACAGCGCACCCATTCACAGAAACGCTCCTCCACGAACCCTTTTGTTTTTCCAGGATTTCTTTTAGCCGCCGGCACATTGCACAACAGCTGCCCCCTTGTGGGCCCCAGCAGGCGGGGGGCTACTGCAGGTAGGCCAGGCGCCCCCACCTGTTCAGGGAAACAAAGCAGAGTCTTCCAAGAAGCAGAGAAGGAACTGACCAACTAAACAGGCTCTGCCACTTGGCTCTATCTTCCTATTAAAGATTAACTGTGACCTCTGTTGCTGAAACTGCAGATTGTAGATCTCTCTCTCTCTCTCTCTCTCTCTCTCTCTCTCTCTCTCTCTCTCTCTCTCTCTCTCTGTCTCTGTCTCTGTCTCTGTCTCTCTCTCTGTCTCTGTCTCTCTCTCTCTCTCTCTCTGACACATATACATACACGCTTTCTGCAGGAGCTGTTTATAAAACAAGTTCTGGTTCTTCATGTTCAGGGCTATTGTAAAATACTCTGTGTACACACTCTTAACTGCTCACATGTTAATTTGTGTATTAAGGCACCAAATAAAAAACATGGCAATGTTCATGAAAAGCCAAAAGGCCTGCATGTGTGTATTATAGTATTATATTCCTAATTTTATGATTCTGTTTTGCTGTATTTTTTTGATTATTGTTTTGCATGTTTTTTAAGTTGCGTTTATTTTTTCTTCCATTTTTATAGCACAATTTTCAGAGAGAGAGAAAGTGTGTGTGTGTGTGTGTCAACAGTAGTAGCTCTGTATGTGATGTATTCGAAGAACTGTGTTTGCGTTGTGTTTGTATGTATGTGTTTGCACTCTGGGCAAGGACAGCGATGAGTGAGTGTATGAGAATGTGCAACGGTTGGTCAGGTGGCTTCTGATCAGGCCTCAGAGGAGTTCAGAGAATCCAGCACTGACTTCCTCTTACTTAGGTCAGCATGTCCCTACTCTCTCTCTCTCGCGCTCTCTTTTTCTCGCTCTCTCTTTTTCTCGCTCTCTCTCTCTCGCACTCAGACACACACACCCACCCCCACCCACTTGTGCATGTTTTCATACTCTGTCTCATTTTCTTTCTTTTTTTTTTCCTCCTTAGTTCCAAACTTGCCAACACGGGCAGAGTGCAGTTTTTGAAACAATGCATTTATTCATACTAAACAGACTCGCATTCATACTGAATGGAGTTATCAGTACGTGCAGCATATTGCTAAGGCCACACTTCCACATTTCTTTAATTATACTGGCATTATCTGACCGTTATTTTACAGCTGTGTAAAACCTGCTTAGATCATGATTTGCACATCATTTTAATGCACAGTAGCTGTTTACTTTCTTGAGACACAAACATAAAATCTTTCCTGTCCTTTTTGCACATCATTCAAACAGGGGTGTCAAACTCCTCAAGCAGTCAAAATCTTTCATTACAGCTCTTACCTACTGTCTCTCACTTTGTCTCTTTGTCTCTCTCTCTCATGCACACACATTCCCGCTATAGAGTTACGCAGCATGCCTTTTATGGATACAAATGGGTGCTGTGGTGATTTCACACCATTTCCCTCCCCCTGTAGTGGTAGCCAGAATGCGCCTGATGATGCCATGATTAGATCATTTGCAGTCTCTCTCTCTCTCTATCTCTCTCTGTCCCTCAACCTCTCCCTCACCCTCTCCCTATCTTTCACATACTCTCAAAAACAAAAGCCTGTGTTTTTCACCTGCCTGGTGGGACTTTCCCCACATTGAGCTGAATATTTCCAGCTTGCTCACTGCAGTGACTCATATACCTTATTCATTTTACTCTGCTGTTGTCAATGCACTTATTGTTGTGATTTGAAGCAGTGGCCTCACGTGCATCTCAGTTAACCATCTCAACCCGCCACCTTCGTTCTTACCATGCTTCCTCTTTTTGACTCTGCTTCAGTCGCTCTTCTTTTAAGAAGAAAGCTGCAGTGTAGTTCAGATACGAGTGATTTGTTTTCCACCAGGGAATTTCTGTGCCTCATTGCATCGTGCAACCAGAGCACGGTGAATTTGTTCTAGGGCTACCAAATGTTTCAATAATTGATAACCCTATGAAATAATTCTCTGTTAATTGTATAAGTGATTATGCCTTCTTCAGTTCCTCATACTCATGCTGCTATAATTCAGAGTTCTGTCTGTGCACCAACTGATTTCGTCTTTTATGGTGCAATGAAACTGAAAAAACAGCATCACTCCTGCAATTCCTGTAGAGTTTTGCAGCCTGTCTGCATGATTGTGTGTATAATTTAAAAATTATGGAGCATTACAAAGCCTCTTTGTTTTCTATGTGCACGATGCCTCCTCACACACCTCAGCAAAAACCTCTGTTGCTTGACAAAACTCTTAGTGAAACTTTTTGCCACATAACTTTAACTTGCACTGTCAACTTATACAGATTAAAAGCGAGCTGTAAAGTTGGTTTCACATGTGCTTCACATGTGGTTTTACCACTCCACTTTCAAAATGAGGGTGGAAAAATGGTGGTTAATATGGTGAAATAAATTGTTCGCAACTACGGCAGTTGCAACATCTTAAATTGATGCTGCTTATACAGAACATTGATTTTGTGGACTGTCCTACCCACTGAGCCGCTAAGGGTCTATGGACGCTGCAGTATTACAGCTGCAAGTGGCCATCATTGAGGTCAAGGCATGGCACACTAATGTGCAAGTGGAGCCACACATGTGAGCCACTATAACCCTTTATCCAGATAGAACCCAAATAATGGGCAGCTGTGATGGGAGTTTTTAATATGTAGTCTGTAGTGATTATGATGGGTTTTCAAAGTGTCTGCCCAATTTTGTACTGACCTTCTGGACAGCAACAATATCTGGACCCCATTTTTTGCTTTTATGTATCTTAGTCTCAGTTTGCACAACAAAGATTGTTTTCCACTGGGCCCGATGCTTTCAGACCCCATTGTAGTCTCAATCTGGGCTGGCTTTGGCAGGGCTAAGTAGGTTAGTTTCTGAACCTTTTCAGGCCTTAAAAGTTTGCATGCCTGTTGTAAGTGAATGACCTGGAAACTTTTTCCTCCAGAATACCAAGACCAAAGAACACCTGTTTATCAACCCTGTCCAGCCCTAAAAAATTGTACTTGCTCCAGTTGTATTAGGGTCAGCAAGGCTAGTCTCTAAAAGATATCCTTGGCCTTACTCCTGAATTCAATCACCCTATTTGGTGGTCTGACATTTCTCAGTGTTTTCCTACACGAGTGGCCTTTAGCAGGGTGATAAGGAAGGGAACTGAGCTGTAGAATGCAGGTGATACTGTTTTATTGTTAATCACAGATAAGAGAAAGCTGTGCATGTGTTTTTGGCTGACTGGTGTCACCCGCAGCAGTAGCGGCATAACCTGCACTCCACATTCCACGCTCATGCCTGTTCGATGCGTCATCGCTTTCGTCCTCCTCTGCATTGTGATGGTTGTGTGTCATCCCCTGTGCCAGCTTTACACTCTCTCTCTCTCTCTCTCTCTCTCTCTCTCTCTCTCTCTCTCTCTCTCTTTCTTTCTCTCTCTTTCACTCACTCACTCACTCACTCACTCACTCACTCACTCACTCACTCACTCACTCACTCACTCACTCACTCACTCACTCACTCACTCACTCACTCACTCACTCACTCACTCACTCACTCACTCACTCACTCACTCACTCACTCTCTCTCTCTCTCTCTCTCTCTCTCTCTCTCTCTCTCTCTCTCTCTCTCTCTCTCTCTCTCTCTCTCTCTCTCTCTCTCTCTCTCTCTCTCTCTCTCTCTCTCTCTCTCTCTCTCTCTCTTTCACACTTTCTCTCCACTTAGTTTTTTGCTATCCTCTAATAAGGATAAAGCCCCCCTCCCTGCAGCCCCACCAAAAAATGTCTTTTGTCTTTGCGGTCATTTGCATCTCAAATGCTGTTTAGTCTCAGTCAAATTCTTTGCGTGTGGTGTAATTGTGTGTGGGCACGCGGATCGTAAAGTCTGCAGAATTTCCGTCTGTGTATTTATGAAATGCTTCTTAACCTAGGAATATCATCCTTGATCCTGGATTCCAGCAGACCAGAAGATGCTACCAGAAAATGAGTTTGTCTGTCACCTCTTCAGTTGATTGTGATTCTTAAGAATTCTGAGGTTTCAAATGTTATGTTGATAGCACTCCACGAGTCGGTTAGATTACCCCCCCAGTCCCTCCGAACGTGCTTGAATAAAATGAAAGGGGTGACTTGCACAGGCACATATAGTGAACGAGTAAACCGTAGTATGTTATTAGGCTAACAACAATTTTGCCAATGTTTTGCCTCCTGGCTCTGGTTCTATGCTCTGTTGTCTGAATTGGAGGCTAATCATACTGTTAACAGGCAGCTGAAGTGGAGATTAGCATGTCAGTGTGAGGTCTTTATGTAGCGCTTGGCTGCAGAGCAGGCTCCTACAGGTTGCATTTTAAACAGCTTGTCTGGGGCCTTTGTACAGTTTAATTGTTCATTCATTGCTGGAATAGCAGCATAAAGACGTGTTCATGTTTTGATAGATGGGTGGCGAACCCTGTAATGAAATTGATACTGGGATGGCGTTCGGTTTCATTATGCCCAAAGCTTTAAAACAAGCCAACCTCTTTTTTATCACTGAACAAAGTCAGTGTGATGTTTTAACAAAATGCATGTCGATACTCGATATGTTTTCTGCTCTGTGAGTTGAATACAGTGGAAATGGTTTGGCAGAAATTTGTCAGAATACAGTGGAAATCATTTCTGTTGTTCCATTTAGGGCTGGACGAAACAGCTTAAAATCTTATTCCAGTAAAATCTTACATATCAGTCAAATATCATTAATTTTCACAGTACAGATCCAGTCATCAATTTTTTTCCAGTGTAGAGCCTGATTCTCTGTTTCTGAGTAAAAGCCAAAGAAATCAAATGACTACTCCCAGTTTCAAACTCTTCTTTGAGGTCAGAACATGACAATCACTCGCAGACCAGCAGAACATTTCACATCTGTGTACTGGGAGAAAGCCAGTTTCCCAGGTTGTCCGTTTTTACCAGCTAAAAGAAAAGAGATTATTTTTAGCTCTCTGGTGACGAGTGCTACAATTGCTAGGCTATCATTTCTGTCCTTGTAGATTTAGGGGCGGAAGAACTGCAATATATCTGATGCTGTCTGTGTAAAAGAGACCTCAGAGCTCTAACTGCAGTGTGATTCTCCCACGCCAGACATACAGCATCCTGCCCTTAGGCGTGTTTAAAGTAAAAACCGAGCTGTACGTTTTTATCTGATTTGGTTGCTGTAGTTGACTACTGTAAGACAGTTAGGCCATGCTGTGTGCGTGGGATAGCACTGCTTCACATTAGCCAGCTGCTAATAACAGTTAGCCTGGGAAGCTAGCTTTCTCCTCCCATTGTTTGCCCAGCAGTACAGCATCATGTTTATTTTAGTTGAAATCAGTGCAGTAACTGCATCAACCCGTCTCTTCCTTTCACCTCTGTGGTTTGGGACTGCATTAAAACTGAAATCTGAAAATCTAAAATATGTGAGTGCTGTAACACACAGAGCTATTCGGTGGAGCAGAAGTGGTTGACCGCTGCTGAAGTTTGTTAGGATGAAAGGGATTTTGTTTAAGGCCAGAGCAGTCACATACCGCTTATATTCTGACTCGCCTTTGGTCGCCAGAGAATAGACTATTGATCCCTCCACTCATAGCGCTCTCTCGCTCTTTCTCTCTCTAGCTCTCTCGTCAAAAAAGTCAGAAGTGCTCTCACTGGTGTCGACAACAGAGTGGTGGTGACTTACAGTGGAAAATGCCGCCAGGGATTTCTAGAAAGTGTATGTGTGAGAAAGGTCTATATATCAACCGTTTATCAAACCTTTGTTATATTTCTATCAAGTGTTCCATAACACCTTCTCTTGGATGTTTGATTAGCCAAGCTGTTTAAAATAGTGAGCTTAAAGCAATGCTAAACCCCAGCTAGCACAAAATTTACCTCACGTCCTTTCGTTTTCCCAGTCAAGTTCAGTAATGATGGGGAGAGTGGTAGGTGAGTGGCGAAAGTGTACGAGCTGCACACGAGTGCACTAAAATGAAGAAACTAACCCCTCGGTTCAGTTACCAGAGGCAAAAGGGAGAAAGCAAAAATAATAGGGCCAACTTCATATTTAAAATTTGCCTATTTCCACTTAATTTATTAATTATTATTATAAAATTATTATATTATTATTCAATTATTACTTTATTATTATTAAAGCGGAAGAGGGTATTACTGGG
>JAMWET010001840.1:75000-172500 GCA_024036415.1 Prochilodus magdalenae
AGCTTTAAAAAAAAAACAAGTTTTCATTATTAAAATTTTTCTGCTGCCCCAACCCCCAGCCCCACCCCCCTCTTTCTCTTAATTTTCCTTTCAGCAAAGCCTTTGCGTGCCCCAAAGATTGGGTTCCTTTTTTTTGTTTGGTCCAGCAGCCTCTAAAGGGCAAAGGTGGAACTTCATTGCAGCAGGTTTTTTTGCATGGCCTGCCTCCACCCTTGCCGGCTCTCACTCTTTCCTTTGTTGGCCCACCAACTGGGCTTCTGGTTTATTAATAGAAAACATATGGCTGTTGGTTCTCATTGATGTTTACCCATTTTCTTGGCCGGTTGGTGGAGCGAGCTCCCAGGGGGACGGGCCGGCCCGCATTTCCGCTTCTTCGTGGCCGCCCGGGCTTCCTGGTCCCGCCATGGCCTCGGGCCCTGGGGGGCCCTCAGGCCGCCCCTTCCTGAAAAAGGCAAAAACATTCCCGGCCCCCTTCACTTCAGGCTGCCCCACCATCCTTTCTGTCCTTCCTCCCCCTCCCTTTCTTCTCTCTTTTTTCTTTCCATTGGCTCTTTACAGGATGTGGGGGCCGCAGCAAGCAGAGAAGGCTCATTTGGAACCAACCATTCAAAAACGCAAAAAGCGAACAACAAAACCTCTCTGGGATCTCCACTTCAAACCTGGGCCCCAACAACAGAGGAAAAAGTGGGCAGAATGTGAAGGTCACGGCCCACTTGGGAGGTTCTTTTTTTGAAGGGTGTTAATGTGTAAGCTCCGATGTCGGGGCAGTTCAGCTGACTGGAAAACCCTCTTTGTGGGGAGATTTTCAAAAACAATTTGGGCCCCCAACGTGCTCTTGCCTTACTCCATGCGATTTTTTTTTTACTGGGGGGGGGACTGATTTTCGGGGCAAAAACTCAAGAAGGGTGCCGCAAAGAGGCCCCAACAGCAGGGGGGGACAGCAATTTTAACCAAAGATGCTTTTTATGTTCCAAAAGGGGAAAATCAACCTGCTTGTTTTCTACATTGCTTCCCCACAAAGCAAGGATTGAAGAGTGAAAACCCCTCACCCCCCCAACACCTTGCCACTTTAACAGCATGTGCCCCAGAAAGGCTTTCCAGTGGTTTTTCCAGCGCTGCTTCGATTTGATTCCAAGCATCTATGAAAACCAAAAAAAAATTCAAGTCCCAGGAAGTTTGGTGCTGTTGTTGTTCCCCACCTCAGAAGGTTGTGTTTCAAAAAAAAAAAACCACATTTTCCCTAAAGGTTTTAAACTTTCAATCCCAAGGAGGGCCCAGGGCCATTTTTTGGCCTTGGGGCAGGGGGACCCAGTTGGTCAGTTGCAACTGTTTTTCCAGGGACTTCAAAAGTGCAGAGGGAAAAATTTTAAAAAAATCAGAAAAATCAGGGGTTTATTGGCCCCAAAGGATTGTGGGGAACACCACACAAAGGAAAATTTGGGTGTTAGGCAATTTTTGTGGGTTCTCTATGTTTACTGGGGGGGACCAGGTTCCAAAAAATGTACACAATGGACTCCCCACCAATTAAGTACAGGGGACAAAAATTTTTTTTACAATATTTACAATTCTTCACACTATACCTTCCAATATACAAAGCCAATAAAAAAACATAATACCCCAAAAAATCAATCATTACAGTTTACCCACGTTTATTTACAAAAACGTGTTTAAGGGCAGTAGTGTTGAGGTAGAGGTAGTAGTTTTAAGGTAGTTCAACAGTATTAGCGTACATGTATGGGGAGGAGTGGTGTGTAACCTGGGCAAGGGAAAAACAACCTATGGTCCAGACAAGGGTGGGATGCGTGGATGTGTTGGTTCAAAAAAGCTGTTTATTGAAGGTGATGGGGCCTGAGGGGGGAAGAAGCTGTTTCCTGTGGGGTTCTGGCTTTTTGGGTTTCTTGGTGTACAGGGGGAATCCTGTAAAAGCACCGACGAATGGGAGGAGTGAAAAGATGTTGTGTCCATGGGTTGAAGGGGACCAGATCTGTTGATTGGGGGATGTTCCCTGGGCCCGTTTCCTGGTTCTTTGGAAAACAGTTACCAAAGGGTCCTGGAGGGTGGGACAGTGGGGTTGGTTTAGCCCAAATCTTTGCCGCTGTATTTTTATGGTTTTCCTTTGGTAGCCTGTTTCCGCCCTCGTACTGTGGGGGCGGGACCGCTCCCAAAACAGGCTAGGGATGGATGTGCAAAGGACTGGTTTTGTTTCGGGGGACTGGCAGTGTAAGGGGAACTGGAGCAGAGTTTCCGTTAAGCAGGAGGGACCCCCCACTTCCTCAAGCAAGCCACATAAAAAAAGTAACCTCCTTTCTGGCCTGGGGGGCCTTTGCGGGTTCGTTGATGTTCGTCTCTCCCATTTCAGACCTTGGGGTATGATGGTACCCAGAAAAGCATTCTCTAAACAAAACAAAAAACCCCACAAACGAACTGTATCCATTTTGTTAATTTTGACTGTCGTTCAAGTTGACGAAATGTTAAACATTGTATTGCTTTTGTATTTTGGGAACTTAACCATCAATAAACAAGGCATCTGTGGCTAATTCTCCAAAAAACAGCTCTGGTAGGGCCTCCCCCTGTTTTTCCTGTCTTGGCAGCACAAAAAGGGAGAAAAAGGCGGCTGCCTCAGAAATATTTTTTCCACTCCAAGGGGGCACAATTTTCTATAAAAACCCTTGTAGTGGCCAAGTGAAAGGGCTGAAGCAGGTGCAACGTCGGATTATTTGAGGCTCGTTTTCTCCAAAAAAAAACCCTTTTTTCATGTAGAAACGTTTTGTTCTGTTCTCCAGCTTTGAGGGTGGTTTCAAATAAAAGGGTTTTTCACTCACCCCCCAACTCAAGCAGGAAAAAAGGTTCAGTAAGAGCTTCCAATTCCCCATCCTAGCTTATGCCAGAGGTGCTCAGTAGAGCCTTAATTACCCAGCTCGTGCCTGAGGGGATCGGTAGAGCTTCAGTTACCCCAATTCAGGCCAGAGATTTTTAGTAGAACTCCAAACATTTCAGCTTCTGTTGGAAGTGATCAGTAGAACTTCAGTCGCTCAAACTCTTATTTGAGTAGTTTCCATTAAAGCTACATCATTCCTAAAACATCTAAGCGTGTTCAGTTATGCGCCATCACTCCAGTTCGTCCTAAATGTTTTCTTTAGAGTGATGAAAAGCCAGTGAACACTATTCCAGTGCAGTTCAGCAGTGGAGAGCTGCTTTACTCTGTGACTGACACTGGGCATTGTGTGTGGTGCCCTTAGACTGTGCCAGATCCATCCCATTGTACTGTGTATGATGTTCTCTGAGAAGTACCGGGCTTTGAGGACACTGTTGAATGCCTTTTTCAGCATTAAGCTTGCCTTTAAAGGCCAATTCGTAGTTTGGAAAAGCATGTCTTAATAATGCTGGACACGCAGAAAGAACCTGCAGTGTTAAAAAGAACAAGAGCCAATCACATGCATGCAGTATATTAGACATTTACATGTATGGCATCTAGCTGACGCCCTTATCCATAGCAACTTACAAGGGTATTCATATTGCAGGTAGACCAATGTAGTGTTAGGAGTCTTGCCCAAGGACTCTTATTGGTGTAGCACAGCATAGTAACCCAGACAGGGAATCGAACCCCCATCTCCCAGATGGTGTGGTAGCTCCTTGGTGTGTGGTGGTCTTATCTGCTGAGCCACACCAACCACACAGGAAGGGCAAACCTTACAAGATGCGTATGGGAAATTTAAATGTGAAGATGTGTGACTTGCATGGTGGCTGTTGATTACAGTGGGTATTGTATATGCATATGTGGTGAGAAAAGCTCAACTTGTGTAATGTGCACAAGAGCATGTGCCTGCCTGTCTCTGTGCAAACATCAAAAAAGAAAAAACGAACGCAGATGGAAAGATGATGTTGCCCCTCGTGTGACCCCCTCCTCCTCTCTTGCAGTTGTTATGCTCCCGGATGTGTGAGAAATAGGGGGATGTAGCCATGCGTTTAGGGCTCCTCTCCCTCTCCCACGGTAATCTCGCCTTCTTACTCCGGTCAGCGACATGAGAGAGACTAGCAGGCTGTGACTCAGCAGCTAATCACACTCGCTGCAGACGGTGAATAAAGCTGCCTCTGCCCAACCCCTTTACCTGACGCCTCTGGGCTGTTTGTGCACCAATCTATCAGCTTTCTTTGACAGTCCCCGGTAATCACCACCAGCATCTGAGCTGCTGACATCTACGGAATTACTCATATAGTCTGTCCTGCATATTTTGATTTGCACAATAGTGTGAATTTCTCTGTCTGTCTGTCTGTCTGTCTGTCTGTCTGTCTGTCTGGCTCTGTTTGTCTCCGGTTCATCTTGTCTTCACAGTTCAGTTTACTGGCATGACTGTGTCATGTGTAGTGTTGCCATAGCATAGAAACATGCTGATTTAGGTCTTATCTGTTTGTACACAGTATTGGATTGGTAGTATAAGCAGCTAATGGTAGCATTAAGAGTTAACACTATCAACAGCAACAACAATAAGAGCTTTGTAATAGCTGTGATAGTCATAATCTCTCTCTGACTGGTTTTTGTATCCTCCTCCAACCTTCCCTTGCTCCACTCCTACTCCCCCCAGTTCTGTTCCTGTGTGAGAGAGGCCGTCTCGTCTCCTCCCCCCGGCTCTGTACACTCCGTCTGTCTGATAACATCAGGCTGTGTGAGATTAACTCCCATGAGGGTGCACTTACGCTCACCCCGTTCTCCTCACACTCTCTAGCCCTGCCGTTTTCGGGCTGCCCTATCTCTCGTCCAGCAAGCTGCAGAGTGTCACCCTGCTGATAGCACAGTTCTCATTGTCCTCCCAACGCGTTACGTGCCCTGAACAACCCCATTGTGTTTTCACACCACAAGGCACAGTTTTTCTGGTCCTGTCAGCCTTGTTGCTAAGCAGTTCTCTAGTACGAATGAGAGGGAACTATAACTGCTTGTTCTTCAGCAGACAGAGGAGAGAGGACAGGCAGAGCAGATAACCGGGGGGGAAAAATGTGTTCTCGTAAAAGATAAAGCCAGCTCCTGAAGCTCAGGTGCCCACCCTGTTATTAAATTACACCAGGCTTGGTTTCCAGCCATAGCTTGTTAGCATGGCATGTTGGGAATTTTTATATCTGCAAAATGTAATACATTTTTGAGGTCAGTGGTGGTGGTAATCTCAGTAGGGCTGCACCGTTTAGTAATTTCATCAACATTGACGACTTGATGCATGCTGTTGCATGGAAGTCAGTACATCATAAATAATGTACTTTGGTGCAAAATGTCTCAGGTCATCTGTGACTGAAATGCACCTAGTAGCGTGTAATTTCTCCACAAGCACAAATAACTGTTGAGATACAATTTGGCATGAACTGGACAAGTTTCTCGAGGCCACATCAGTGTTCAGACACTCTTGCATAGTTCCGCCAGATTTGGTGGATGCCTTCCCTGGCACAGTACTGAGAAGAATTTTACTGTAGACAGGGATTTTAACCACTGCTGGTAGACCCGTATGGCCGTCCATTTACATGCACCTGCATATTCAGCTATTCCTTCACACTGTGGCCTTTGGCAATGCCGAAACGCAATCACTCCTTGTAGCCAATCATTAACATCAGCTTTGCAACCGTTTTCCACACATCGAATGAGACATTCGCTGCACTGCATGACCTCTTTTCAATCTATGGATCCTGCCACTCACATCCCCCAGGTATTTATAGCCTGAGTATCCTTACATCCTTATAGCCTGAAGTTACTACCACCCTAAACATACGCTAAGTGACTCATTTCTTGACTTCTATATAAATCAAATGGAAATTCTTAACACATTAAATGATGCCTTTCTTTAAAGAATAACATGCTATTGATAAAAATGCAGTGCGATCATGCATACAAGACAAAGCAAAAATCCAAACATCCCATGCTAACTGCTTCTGCCTGTAAATGATAGACAGTGTGCATCATATTAACAGTATGAAGCATTATAGATTTTTTATTTTTTTAAATGCTAATTTGAGAGACAGCATGTGTAAGGCTACATGACACCTGCCTGAGCTTTTCATGACAACTGACATAAACTGTTTATAAAGGCTACAATTACAAGCGTCTCAGTGCTGGTCATTAAGGCGGTTATTCAGTGGTCAGTGGACAACTGTTATGGTCTGGAACTTTCAAGTGAGACAGGACCGTCTGACCCCTCTATGTCGAGCCCTTGCTGGCACAAATGTTGGAAACTCAGCTGTGTACATACTGCTGTGTGTGTGTCCCACTAAGCACGGTGCTTCTTGGCACCGCCTATGAATGCGTTTAGTGTCGCTATGAATGGCGCAGTGTGGTGTGTAGACGTTAAGTCCTGAAATGTCTGCACAAAGGTCAGTTTTGGATAATAGTGTGGAATTATATGTGGATAAACTCAACAACATTTCTTGCTGACCTTTCTGGAGGTATTTCATGCGTTTTTTGGGTGCATGTTTGCAGAGTTCGGTGCCGAACGTCTCCTCCAGGTGTGTTCTGCAGGCATGGTGGTCCGTGTGGCTTTTTGTGCACATGAATGCTGTTATTCCTGGAGGCATGAGGGACCAGTGGATAGGACTGTTCCTGGAAGAGAGCCAGCCCTAGTGAGATGGAGAAGCTGCAGGATCAGGGCACTTAAACATTGATGAGACAGTGATAGGTGGCCTATGTTTGATTTATTACTAGTGCTGCTTTGTATTGATAAAGTTTGGTACTCTGTGGTAAAAGAATGTCTTGCACACCTGGCCTAGCTAGGTCTGTTGTATTCTGTTCTGGTTCTGTTAAAACGATACCATACAAAGTGTTGTAACCTGCTAGAAATCAGACTTCCAGAAAGCAAACTTTTAATATATTATTAAGAATTATTCATATATAATTAAACAGTCTGAAGCATCTGGTAAATTTGGCAAAGTGTGACATACTTTGCCAGTTTTGTTGCTTGTGTTCTACAACTGAAAACCAGTACTGCTTTTCCATGTAGATGATATACATCACCACCCAGTCCTGCCTGGAGGTGGTCCGGCTTCTGTCCTTAGGTGGTCCTGTTCATTTTCCCTTTTTCTGAAGTTGTTTAAGAGCTTTAGGCATATGAGTCATATGCTATGAAGCCTCTCTTTCCATCTCTCTCTGTATATCTTCAAAGAGCTGCAGATATCTCCATAAAGAGATGAAAAAGGCCCTGCCTTTCGCTTTCATTCTTGTTTATCAGAGATCTTCTCCATTGTCTGCTGAGCTCGCCTGACTCCTGAAACCGGCTTATACAGTTGATTCATGTTGAAGGTTGAAGACAAGGATAAGAGGCATGTAAGCAGGCGGCGTCGGTTCAGTGGACTCAAGAGTGCCTGAACTTCCAGGCTGTCTCTAAATCTGTAATTACAGTAGAAGGAGACTCAAGTGCCTGCTGCCGTCACGCCGTGTCGTCTGAGGACGCCGGCCCTGATCCAGTCCTCTTGGCTGCCGGGTTACGGCGGGCGCCCTGTCTGCTTGGTAGCTCTAGGAAATGCAGCGGCCGGTCTACTCAATGCTTCACTGCTGCGTAAGAAGCAGCAGCCATATGCCACTAGAGATACTTAAGTGACTGCACTGAACCATGCAAATGCAGACAAATCAAAGTGCTATGCTACAGAGGACTGAGAGGGAACAAGGTGACGTGTCTCAGCATGGAGAAAGGCACAAAGACTACTGGAGTCAGATACCAGTGTGTAAGTCAGCATTGCATGGCAGCGATTGATACAGACGCTTATGCATGTGAGTTGTGACATACATGCATAACAAACTTTGCATATGACTTTCAGATGCTCCGTCATAAAAGTCAATTTTGACGTAATGATTAACAAACAATAGATGTGCATTTCCAGAACACTTATTTACATTATATCCCCATGGGTTTAAAAAAACTTGCTCATCCAACACGTTGGTGGTGTTATTGGTAGTCTGATCTTCTTGCTGGGCTTTGCACTAGACTACACATTGCTGTGAGGCCTTTTTTGCATTCAGCCACTAGAGCAAGGTGTGGTCAGGTACTGATGTTGGATGATTAACTATGAATCACAAATTCCATGTGACAATGTTTTTTGATGTGTTGCACATGCATAAGATGTAGATATCTTCATTCATGTGTATATGCATCTGAAACATGTTTGGTTCATGCAGTGCTCTATAGAGCTTCAGATCTTCTAGTTCGCTGAGATTTTGGTTTTCGCGGTGTGTGGTGAATTTCCTGCTCTTACTAACTCCCCCTTCATCCTGTTACCCCTCTATTTTTACACTCAAACACATCTTTTAATCATTTAATACTGTCCAGGGCTGGAGAAGAAAGGGATATAGCTTCCTGCAGACAGAGAGAGAGGGAGAGAGAGGGGAGAGGAGTGAGTGAGTGGGTTAATGAAACGGATGTGGGCATCTGGCAGGTTCTCTGAGCGCGCCGGCTCTGGCAGTTACTCATGCTGTCACACCGCTTCCGTCTCAGTACATTTGAGCGTCCAGCGGGCCGGGTGGAGAGGAAGTGGAGACGGATTAACCTTGTGGAGAGGGACGGAGGGGGCCTCAGAGTGAGTGTGCGGGAGGGAGGGAGTTACTAACTCTGCAGTTCTGGCCGATGCTGACTGGAGTTGAAAACCATGACCTTGCAGTGATTCTGTGTGATTAGAATTTTAAATGAAATGGCTCATTAAGCTTCACAGTCCACCTCAGTTGGATTCAGTTGTTGTATGATTTGACATGAAAACATCAATGTGACTGAAGAAACTACTTTTACAGTAGTGGAATAAAGACGGTAAACAGTACACCAGGATTTTATGATGTTTGAACATTTTTCATGGTTCAAAAAATGTGCATCAGTTATTGCACATTGTTGTAATTGAGACTAAAACTGATAGGACGAATTGCCATCTTTGTTTCAGTGTATCACATTAAGTTGATCCAACACTTGCCCTATGCTGGCAGTATGCCTGCCCTATATTCCCTCTTCTGCCTTGAGCTGGTTTATGCTGCCCTGTTCCAGGCTGGTTGTGGGACTTGTGTCTGCCCTATGCCCCATTATGGCTGAGCTGGGCTTCTTCTTTGATTGCCTTATGCTGCATTATGATTGCCCTGTGCTGCCCCTGCAGTGTAGTGCCCCTGTGCTGCACCTGTGCTGTCCTTTATTTTTTGCATGTCCATATGTTGGTACGTGTCCTCCTGTGCACTGTGCTGATTTGATGTCGTAGTACACACTGCCAGTGAACGCCTTTAACTTCAGTGCAGATTCTGCCTGGGCATTGTCATCTGCTTTATTTAAAAAAAAAAAAAAAAAAAAAAGCATTTGTCTCTGTTAGGTGACAATGAGAGAGCAATGGTCGTCTTACCCTATTCCCTGAACCTGTTACACAACCTACTGAACATATGCTGTTAATGTTTGATAAGCTAAATATAATCCTGTATTCACGGAAACGGCCTCGATGTCATCTCTTATCTCTTAGGGGTGCCGTGTAAACTTTGCAGCGCAAGCACTCCAGTAAGTCCGAGTTAATTGCTTGTCTTTTTTGTTATTGCTAGTTCCGTGTCATTTTCCCCTTTTGAATTTACTTCTGAAGAAATTCACTCTGCCTCTGTTTGTGCAGGAAATAAAGCACTGTGCTCCAAGTACTGCTGTTTAAATTCCTGCCACGACGCACAAGCTGCTTTCAGTGTAACTGAACTTCTCTGTAGCCTTCGTGTGAAGCTTCTTGTTTTAGTTTTTCCTGATGAACTGAATGGAATACTGTGTTTGCTGTTTTTTGTCATGAGATATGTGCATTAGTGAATCGGTAACGTCACATGGTTAGCTTGGCCTGCACGGATTTACTGATCTGTTTAGCAATGTGTATGTCACCAAAACGATGAAGTCTTGTAAAATAATTTGCCTTTTTTAAATTTTATTTATTTATTTTGCTCATTTCTGTCAACCAGAACCTTCTATAACACGCTATAATCAGGTGAGAGATAGCAACATATACCTATAATTGACAGAAACTACTGATGCACGTTGTCTTGTCTCTGCTCTCGTTCTGAACTTTATGCAAATTATGAGCGGTGCAGTAACCAATTTATGACTCAAATTCTAACACTAAAGCGTGAACTGGGGGAAGATAGAACACTTGATAGAGCACTCGATAAATCATTATTACTGCATTAGATGGTTTCTAAACTATATAGGTCTGTTTCAGCAAAAGCCCTCCCCCCAAACACTCTTGAGTTTGAAAGCACAAGCCAGGCATTAAACGGCATGTAGCTGGTATACTAGGCTGTTGGTAATGCAGGTGTGAAATGTGTGTACTAGCGGTGAAGCTACATGGTTTAAACTCTGGAAGCAATAAAGAGAAACATGCACAACTTGCCCATTTATTAGGTGCGTTTTTTCAACTCTAGTTTAAGCAGAGCTTATTTGCATGTTGCAGCCTTCTACAGTATCAGTGCAGCGAAAGGCCAGTATCATGCTAATGATTAACAAACGATGTATTGTGCAGCCCTAATCCAGGTGCAGGGCATGCAGAGTATGCTCATAGCACATCTTTTCCCGCAGCGCTGAGACTGCATGCATGTGCGTGTCCAATGTGTTGGGGCCCCTCTTAACCCCTCTGAGTGTGTGTATCCGGTGTTACAGATGCAGATTAATCAGACAGGAGGGTTTATGAGGCTTTCCAATCAGCTTTATCTCTGTTCCCCCACTGCTCCCTGCTCTTTCAGCTGCCTGTTCGTTTCAGGGCGTTCCTTTCTGCAGAGATAGGAGCATGGTGCCAGAAAGTGAGAGAGGGAGAGAAAGAGTTGCAAGGGCTATTTGAGCTTTCCTGTAGAATCCATGATAACACAGTGCCTTGTTTCGTAGGAAGTGGGATAGCAGCATGTTTTGTGCTTTAGAGGCATGTCTGAACATCTGGTTCATTTGTCGTTGCAGTTCAGCACTGTTCATAATACAGAACATAACGCTTCTTTTTGTGCACCTCATGAATTGCAGTTTTACATTTTAATGATCACACTCGCGGTATCCTGGAGTGTCTAGAAGGCAGCAGTATATAAATTAGCATATTTAAAGGGGAAATTTTTTTTTTTAACCTGACTGTGCAAAGCAAGACGTTTATTGTGAAAGGAATATTTGTGGGCATGTGCATGTGATGTAGCTCTGTTATGTTTGTGATTATATGTCATGTGATATGATTCCAGCACTCGTTATAATTTCGGTGACAGTGGGCAGGGCTAAACTACCAAAGGCCTAGGCTGAATAGGAAGATATGTGTAAATGTAATGGTTTGCATGAAATTGAAAAGTCTTTGGTCATTAGTTTCAATGTATATGGACACTGTGGTCTGTGTATATATATATATATATGGCTTCATAAGGCCCTGGTAGGTTGTCATAGGTATCTGGAGCCATGCTGACTGCAGTGCCTCCCATAGCTGCTGGGCTGCTGGAGGATTCGTGGGGAGGAATCCATAGAGCAAACATGACGATCGACATGCTCAATTGGGAAAGGAAGTTAGGGACCAGTACTTGGAAGTCCTGATCATGCCCTTTCAACCAGTGTTAGACGTTTCTAGCCCTGTAACATGTCACATTTTCTTGCTGCAGGTTTCTATGCGACTGAGGTTTTAGGAGATGATATGCACCAAGGTTGGATGTTCGCTGTAGGGAGCAACTTGACAGATATTCAGACCCACCTAGTCTGCTTTGGACCACTCTCTGTATTTCTGTTATTCAATGCTAATTACATTATTAATCAGTATTATATTACAGTATATAAACTGCAAGAAGCAGGTGGTGATTAGGCATGCAGTTTAAATGATGGTGATACCACCGAATGTGTCTTAGCTGATTGGCTGCATTTGGGTGAACTTCTTAATGCAGAATGAAGATAGCAGGCCGGTCAAAAACCCCTTGCAGGGCCCATGCTGACGCATGACACATCCCCACCCACAGTTGCAGAAACAAGGGGGGGCCCCCAGACCCTGTAGATGATATGCTACCTCTTGTGGGTGTCTGGGTGTGTGAGTAAGCAAGACTACAATATGAAGCTTCCTGTTTCATTCACATTTCTGGAGCACCTTTGCATGATTTCAGCTAATGGTGTTTCCAGATGTTTGTACTGATTACTCAGTATCAGTGTTTCTCGTTTTTGATATCCCCTCATTTTAAAGCATGCATGAAGTGTTCAGGAGTGTTTCTGTAGGGGTGTTAAATAGTTTTAACAAGGTTTTGTCTTTGCATTGCAGGTGTGTGAAGATCACTGCCAAGAATGTCGTCGAAGATGCAGAGTTCGAATAACATAGCGCAGGCCCGGAGAATCGTACAGCAGCTACGGATAGAGGCCAACATTGAGAGGATAAAGGTAAAGACAGTGGATCTTTTCTACCGCAGAGTGTGAATGTTGATAGACTATAACTGCAGTGTAGTCTCGTGGGGCCAGATGTGATCTCATAACGAAAATGTCTGGGGAAATCTGTGAGAAATTTCGGGGGGCTAATGTGGGTAGGAAGCAGGGGAACAAACTAAGTGTGAAATTTCACAGTCAGTCCATGGCCTCGTGTAGGTGGAGCAGTGGTGCCTGTCATTGGCAATGAATGTAAGGTAAGTTATGCATGTTGTAAATAGGGTGCCAGGGAGCCAGCAATCAAGCACTGAGGACATTTGGGTATTTATTATGTTTATTGCGCAACAGTCAGGTCAACAGGTTCACAGTTCGGTGAAATGTGGCAGTTCTGCTTGTATTTGTGAAAAAAAATAGAAAAGTGCATGCAAACCATTTCCCGTGGATTGCATTTTAGCCATTATTGCATCTCTATCTCTTTTTTTTTTTTTATCTGTCTCTCATTATCTGTCTTATTAATTACAGGTTTCTAAAGCCTCTGCGGACCTCATGCATTACTGTGGCGAGCATGCTAGGTACGATCCACTCCTGATGGGGATTCCAGCCTCAGAAAACCCGTTTAAGGATAAGAAGCCCTGCACTATATTGTAGTGGGACGCCCCCAGACATGGTCTTTAATGCCTCCTTTTTTTATAGAGAGAATATTTTACCTTAAAGCATTCATACACTAGTCGCCTTAAACAAAATAAGTCAGCTAACCCCCATCTTCACTGTCTCTTTAAATTTTCCTATAGCTGAACCCTTTGTCTGAAACAGATTCCCTTATTTTGTTTCTTAGAAATGAGACCAAAAACCTCTATTTAATCAAGATTTGCGGTGGCGAGACGAAGCAAACAGTACATATATATTTGTTTTTCTTTCCCCCCCTGTTTATCCTTTGCACTGGAGAGCTCTTTGCAGTGATTGTGTTATCTGATGTGGTCTAGACCTGCCTCATCAGCAAATAAAGGCTAAGGCCTCAGCAGGGAAGATCCAAGGCAGGTGCTCGTTTCATCAAGCCCAAATGACTCCCTTTGATCATCACACTCTCCTAATGTCTTTTTAAGTCTGCTCTGATTGGTGGCTGTAGATAAGCTCAACAGTAGCGCTCTGACCCTGTGTGGTGATACTAATTACTGGATCTCTAGATTCAGTCAGCCGTGTTGAGGGGAAGGGTTGAAGGTTGTAAATCTCAAATGGCTCTATAATCCCTATATAGTGCGCTACGTAGTGCCCCTGCTGCACGATGTAAATGAAGTTGAAAATCTTTAGGGGATTTTAGTTCTACATATTGCAGTTGCTGTATGTCTTACAATGTAATAAAATGTATCAGTACCGTGACAAAGATTGAGCTGCGTTGGAACTGTGACTGGTTAGCGTGCTTTAAAAACATTGTGGTTTGTCAGAGGGCTCGTTTCCATCTTGCAGGAGTAAACACTTTTAGATATTAGGGCTAGGCCTTCAATTCAGCCTTAACCTTTTCCAAAGATGGGGCAACTCTAAGATTGTACTCATTTCTGCTATCACCATGGGGTTTGTAGTAGTTTGTTTGGGCTAAGCTAAAGGCACTAAGCTAATGCTAAAGTTTTTTGGCAGGTCATCATCAAACACAGACTTGTCGCTTGTTTTACCTAAAGCTTATAAATGGAACTTAATTAGTGTGTATTGTAGCAGTGCTGTCAGTTTCTCTTAGTAGAGAGTTGATATAAAGCAGCCACCACTGTTTTTCTTTGCTAACTACTTATTGATTAGGCTTCTACTGACATTTATGTATGACTTCCAGAAGGCCTAGAGTGATGTGTTGTTTTTTTTTTTTTAACAATGTTGGAAATCTAAACCCCCTGACATATCCATAAGTTCTAGCCAATAGGAGAGCTTGCCTGGCTATATCTGTCTAGATACCATCAGGGAAAAACATTTCGTAGTTGGCCAGTGTTTTTTCGCTGGACATTCTCGGAATTAAACCCTATTGGTTACATTCAGATTTTAGCAATGAAGCAAGAGTAGTATTGTAGTTCTTCCAGAGGAATATTGGACTATTGATAAAGATTTACGATCCCCCATTCCGGATACTATAATCATGATACTGTCATGTTCTCATGACTTTTTAAGTGAATGACTATACCCATGTCATTGCAATGAGACAGAAGTAGTTTGTCAGCATCAGACGTGCTGACGTTTGACATGCCAGTTAGAGTTAAGTTTGGCGTACCTTCAGCGTACAAACAGCGTAATTGCATTAGTTGGCATAATTAATAGAATGTAGCTGAGTTCACCTCCTTATCATCTCCCCAGTACACAGTTATGTATTGTCACAAGGTAACAGTACCCTACACACCATGAAACAATGATCTTTCACACCCAAGTAGTGCACTATATGTCCAATAGGGAGCCATTTGGTATTTGGCCAGACATTCCGAAAGGCCCTTTTACACAGTGAAGGGGAAGCAGGTGTCGTTCAGTTGCGTCACTCTGACGTGCTTGGTCCTCATCAGCACCAGCACTCCCTCCTTTACTCACTATGTCCGAACAATGGAGGGCTTTGCTCAGGTCAGCCAAAGGTCACCTCCTCTGTCAGAGCACTAAACCAGCCATGCCCTTTCTTTCCCATTTTTCTTTCTTTCTTTCCCCTGCTTTTTAGCAAGCTACGTTATGCTAGCAGTGAATCAGAGAGCATGCCAAACTCCACACATCAGCATTTCCATAGCAGTGTGAGCTCCTACAGAACACTCTCTTTGTGTCATGTTAGGTTTTTACTAGGGGTGTAAAGCTCTGATTTCACTTCCATAGGGAAAGATTCAGTGCAGCATGAAATATCAAACTGCACCATGATATGACCTAGTTTGATAGAATTCTGAGGGGATTGTTTACGATTTTACAATGTTAATGACACAGAAATTATTAGATTTGAAGACCAAGATGCAATTCTATTTTTAACAATTGGTGTTTTTGCAGCTCTGGTTGCACAAATTGGCTTGGGTCAGCAGGAAAAATTAATTTAAAAATACTGTAAAAGACTGTACAACACAGTATGCTTGTACAAAATAGTGGCCTTGCAAAAAAAAAAAACTATATCTGATGCAAAAATAAGCCTATGTCTAGTTTTGATGAGCAACCGTGTTTTTATTGGAGACTTTTGGAGGAGAGCAACATTTGTATCAGTAATGTAATTAAAAGTGGAATGCCATAACATCCACTATTTTGATTGTTCTGTACTTCAAAATAAACAGCACGATTTATTTTGGCCAAACAGCGGCAAAATATTGTAATGAGTTATGACATTCCATAATCAACACAATTGAATCTCCTACCCCCTCCAGGTCAAAGACTTTTTCCACCCCTAGTGAACCTTACATTGTAAATATGAGACAAACATTTGTGCTCCTCCCGTTTTGCAGCGTTCACTTCCCATCAGCAGCACTAACAGGACCTACCTGGATTATATTTCATAAGCCTTGCCAAAAACCTTTTTGATAAACAGAAAAGTATGACCCAGATTCCCCTGCCTGCCTAGCTATTGCCTTTGCCTTCGAGAATAAACCTTGGACTTGTTGTTGTTCCTGTTTGTGGTAGATACAGTAGCAATATATTTCATTGCAGATCATGGTACAAGTAATATATTGTAACCCTTTAATGATTATATGCCTTATTTTGATGTAAAGATGCTTTTGATTGTTTGTTTTTTTTTAAATATGTAATGCTAATCTTCGTCTGAATGATAAGAAACGATCTGTAACCTTGTTTTTGTGCCATACCTTCATGTCTGATCTGACCAGCAATAGTTGAGTCCTGTAGGGTCACTGCCAGTGCTTCTGTGCAGCTCCTCTTTTAACTCCAAGCAGATGAGTGACTTACCACACGATAGCGTTTCTCTGAATTATTGTGGTGACTGTTATCGTGAATTTTGACATTCCATGTTTACAACGACTGCTGTTTTTATGCTCTTCATAATGCCATGCAGTTTTTTTTATGTGCATGTGTGTACGTGTTTGTGAGTGAAATAAAAAAAAAAATCTATAACTCTTTTTAAAGAACACTTAACGTTAGGGGTGCACCATCAGGAGTTCATATTTTCATATTTCCATTTTGATTTCTTTACGAGTGCGCTGGGAAACTGATGGCCAGAGTCCAGCACAGTCTGGTGATTTTCCTGTTGTAGCACCTCTACTAAAGCTAGTAGAGAACTGAGTCATGCTGAGCTTGAGCAATTAAATCCCTAAACAGTTTGAACACCCCTGGACCAATTACATGTTTTGGCAACACTTTAGATTGTGTTGGCCAACTAACTAACTGTGGCATAACGCATTAGTTAAGTAAGTAATCCGTTAGCATTGGTAAACTAATGTTAAGTAGTTTGTTGTCACATGTTTACTTAACACTACTGAAGTGTCTATGTATGACTTCATGTTAACTAATGCATTACTTCATCTTAGTCAGTGAACACTTAATGTTAAGTGTTCCCCATGTTTTCGTTCTACAGAGAACTTAAATATTACATGTTCCTGCTCATCGCCATGCACACATTGTATGTAGGCATTTGAGCAGGACACCTTTTATGCTTCAATATTAAATTTAGCAATTTAACAATAACTGTGATTTAGGGTTATGCAGACAACTGCATGACTATATGCCCCAAAAAATGGAAAAATGATCAACTTTTAGATGCTAACATTTATTATTTTTTGAAAGGCTCATAATATAGCGTTGAAAACCAACACAAGTTATCAATAGCATAGCAGCAGCATTTGGATAAAAAGGCTTTGCATAAATTTAACCCTATAGATGAGCATCTCTCTTAGTGTTTAGTATTTTGTCAGCATCCAACAATAAACACATGAGCTGTTTAGGTTTAAACCCTATTAGATGTAACAGGCCAGTAACTCAGCTAGCTCTAGCCTAACTTGATGATAACACATAAAGGGAAAAATAATAATGTAGGCTGTAGGAATTGAAAATTTGTGATGCATCGAGATGCATCAGGAACTGTTTTATAATTGCAACCATTTGGCCTTTTCTGAACGTGCACCCCTGCTTTACGTGTTTGCTCACCACACGGCTGGCAGAAACAACCTGCTGACCAGCTGGACCAGAAAGGCCTTAATCTAGTATTCCTCTTTCGACTCTACTAAGCGCCTGGTCTTAAACACTATTACACTATTACTCTCAAGGGTTTATCTACTGTGAACAAGCAGCCTGCAGTCCAGCTCACTGTGTACGGCTCTCTGCGTCTCTGCCGGTGCTGTGGCCTTAAACTGACCAAGCCTCAGGATGGACGTAGTAAAGCTCCGGCATGCGCCCAGTGTTTCCATACGTTATGCCAATAAATCTAGCTGTCGTGATTTTAGGTAAGGTCTTACTGAACAATCATTGGTCATGCTTTTAAAATTTGACAGATCAGTAATAAAAGGTTCATGAAAGCTTTTAAAGAATAAATCTGGACTGCAGTCAGAGACATAGGCCATGTAATGACACTGAAAGCGATATGTTGCGGCTATATAATCAAATGAAAGCATTTTAATCACTGAGCAGCCTTGCTTTACATGCTGCCTACTGGGTGATGTTTTTAAAGTGACATTTTATATATATTTTTTTCCATCCAATGAGTATTTGATCCCTTCTGTTAGTGTGGCAGCATGTCTTTCTTTTATAATGTGGTTCCTGAAGGTGATTTTGTATTGGCCTTGTGATGACTTGCTTAAGCTCTTTAGTCTTGTTTTCCTCCTCTGTATCGTCTCAAGCTTTCATCTTTCTTATTTTTTTTGCCTTTGAAAGAAAACGATTGTTTTAATATGAAGTGCACTCATTCTCACCATTTTGTGTGGATTGTTCTTCTAGAAAGAAACTTTTACCTGTGAAAAAAAAAAAACACCAGGGCTTGAACCCAAAATCTGGTGTTGTAAATGTCTTTATTTTCCAGCTAAAGTAAAATATAATTTTATTCTCAACCCTCCTCTCTCGTCGTTATTTATTTTTTCCCACAGGTTTTATTTTCTGCACGCACATCAGGTTTTTATCAAAACATGTTTCAGCCTTGTTTACCGCTTTTACAACTTAGCCTAAACATGACCCCCCCCCAAATATTACCATCTGTACATCTGTAGTCAACATGCCTGTTCTCCGTGTACAGTGGTGCTTCAGTAGGTATGGGATATTTCATACGTAGGGATAAAGGAGGCTAGGTTACTAAAGTGAGTTTTGGAGTCAAATTTGTAGATAATAATAATAATAATAATAATAATGAATAATAATAATAATAATAATATTGTTGTTGTTGTTGTTGTTGTTATAAATGTTTATTTATAGAGCACCTTTCATTACCATTGGCAGCTCACTGTGCTTTAGACAGTTGACATCTACTACTACTACACATACATATACATACGCATGGCATTTATTAGCCTATATGGTGGTTATGCTAAAAGTATGAATTTTTTTAACAATGTGTGAAGGATTGCCAGTAGCTTATACAATTCCAAAAAAATTAATGTAAATAAAAACAGGAGAGAATTCACATCACTGGGTTTAGTTAGAGCATTTTACTGAGGTGGAGTCTTCCAGACTTGGTTTACGAATTTGAGTGCATCTAGAAAGTTGTGCATTATGGGAAACGTGGGAGAACAACAAGAAGTTATAATTGACGAGCATCTTCTGTCTTCAAAGTTTTCTCTTTTTGTCCATTCATCACAAACTTTGACACAGTGTGCCTCATGACACAATGTAAAGGCCAGCTGACACATTTTTATTTTGACACAATAAAGTAAAAAAAAAAAAAAAAGAATAAAGTGGAAGTAAAGGTTTCCCAACATCAATGATGCACTTTGTATTAAACATACTTGTGGTTTATGTGCACCAGAGATTATATAGATAATGCACTACACATACATTATGCTAAACATGAATTTGCATGGTTCTGTTAAATGAACCCCTCTAAGTGGTCCCTGCTGTATTTAATCACAGTGGCCATTCATACGATACTGATCATATTACTGTACGTGCAGAACACTCCATACTCACTAAAATAGCAACTCTCAGGTGTTCTGTCTGCCTGAGTCTTACTGGGTCAGGTAAATATTTCCACTAGCACTGCTTTCCCAGAGATTGTTTTGCTTTGGCTTCCAGGTCAGATCAGTTCTTATGCAATGCTCAGAGCCTCTCTTGAGGCCATCTCTCCTCCCTCAGCCACACTCTTACCACCACAATCAGGTCAGGCCATATTTGTTGGCCCACATTGATGTAATCAGCACAGGCTTTCGCCAGTGAGTGATGGGCAAGGCTTTGTGGCCTCGCTGCATTCGCTGATCGAGTTACTCGTCCGCTTGGCAAGAGAAGCTCAAGGATAAACCCCCCCACAGGTAATCTAGTATGCAGGTTCCATTCGATATCTCACCTATTTTTCAGAGTTGGATCCGGCTTGATGTGCTATGGACTGTTGCTGAAAGTCCTTTTGTCAGTCCACAGCGCAAGTGGCTGTTAACAGTGGGCTGGGTACTTTAATGTTCATCCTTATGTTCCATCCTCCTGGGACCAATAAAACTACTCTTCCTCTCCAGCAGCTAGGAGCCACATGGCCCATTTTGCTTGCTCTTGAAATTTGAGTTCTCAGAAACAAACCTGCAAAGACATGAGCATATCGTCGCTGTCCAAAGAAAAACAAGTATCTCCAAAATGGCAACTTTACAGGAGAGCCCAAAAATCATATTGAATTTGAATGAAAGTCAATGGAACCAGACATCTTTCCAAACAGTTTTGGGCCGTTTCTGTTGGTCCATTTATCATGAGATTCTCGTTCAGTGTAAACAGCAGCTGATGGATTCAAATGATGCATAAAAGTAAATATGGACAAAAGTGGAGATACATGTTTTTCATTGGACAGCGACGATATACTCATCATCAAATAAATAGCTGTACCTAAAAGGAATCAACCATCAGGAATAAACCTTGGTGGTGTAGGTTTAACGTCATGAGTTAATTCAAGTTTCATGCTCAGCTGTGCATGTGCCTTAACAAGGACTAGCCTGATCGCTGTAGCTGACTGATCCAACAGCCACGATTTCGGACATGATGTCAGTGAGCAGTGATGCCCTCCATGAGTCATTCAGTTAGTCCCAGCACCATTGGCAGACCCAGAACTACATGCCTGCAGACTGCTATGATGACTTCCCTTAATAGCACATCGTCATCGTCAACAAAGACTGCAATGGAATGATGCCAAACTGTCATGAAGTGATTTAGAATGACAGCGGGTCAATTTCAGTGATCAGTCCCACTTTTGTCTTGGTGGAGACGACCAACGAATCCATATGTGGAAGCACCATGGTTAGCGCCTAGATAAACGGTTTGCTGTCGTGCATCACACGTCCAGAAGGCCTGGTGTCACTCCACCTTCACCCCTACCACAACTGCATTAACTGTGTGAGAATATTCAAGCTGCATGGGGCAGATTATCACAGGACACCATTAGGAACCTCTGCCACTCCATGCCGAGATGTCTGACATGTTGCATTAGCAAACGTGGTCACCCAGTGCCATACTGAGAGATGCTACTTCTGTATGTGTAGCTCAATTAATATTGCCCATGTCAGTCTAAACTTATCATCATTTATTGTCCCTGGCAACCTTCCTTTCCAATAGCACTGCAGTCTGACACTTTGTTCTGCAACTGTAGTGTATTTTGAGTTGACTACATGCATGAAGATCCAATTTTTAGGATTTTTTGACCAACATTTTAAATGCATAGAAGGTTTGCTTGCTGACACGACAACAAGGAGAGGCACTACATTTGCTATACAAATGACCTATTGGACATTTCTGACCTCAACTTGCCCTTCATGGCTTCATGGTTTGACCTGCAGAGTTGAGGTTAGTCCTCCCTGAAACATTTGCATACCTCAGGCCATGGGAACAGCCGGTTTGACGTGTCCACTGAGAGTCACGCTCCACAAACCGTCTTGAGCTGGAGGTTCCCAGCTGCTAAATACGTGAATGTAAATGCACTCACTCTGCAGCAGAGCTGGAGAAATAAAGCCTTGCTCTGTCCAAAACTCGAGGTGCCCCCTCCTTTTCTCAGGACTGCATTCCTGGCGTCTGCAGGGCGACAGTAACGACTGGCCTGGCCCGTGAAACACCACAGTGCACACCACAGGGTAGATAATGTAGGCAGTGTTGTGCTCCAGTGCTGACCTGGTACAGAAGCACCTCCACCCCTACTCCCAGACAACAAGACTTCTCTCTCACACATTGTGCTAAAATAGGGAGTCCTGTTTCAGACTCTGGATGAGGCTCTGTGTCTGTGTTCCTCTGTGGTTCAGGCCCTGGATGTGCCTCTGTGTCGCGACCTGATCAGACTTTACTGCATCTGAAAGACCCAGTTCCTCTCAACCCTAAGCTGATCTGAAGCCTGTATTGCATCCCAGTGTCAGCAGTGAAAACACAGAGGAGTAAGAGGTGGGCTTTGTGTCCCTTTTGAAAGAAATATTTGGCCATTTGGGCTCGTGAGGTCAAGTGGCCATGACCCCTGCATCACTTGTGCTCTTTCTCAAAAGACCACTTGCACTGATTTACAGTGGGGGTCATGGTCGGCTAGCTGGTGGAATATATCCATGCCAACCGTTTCCCTCTCGGCTTTGACAGGAAGCATTGGGCCTGCGTTTGGGGCTATTTTTAGCCCACGCTGCAGGCCTGAATGGCCTTGACTCATGCCATCAGCTTTTCTTTCAGGGCTTTGTTCCCTGTTTTACGCACAGCCAGCAGTCAGCCGAGAGCGCCCGCTGCTAGCTAGCCTATGGCTCACTCTCCCTCTCAGAGCCGCTGCTATTTTTGGCTCAGTGAGGGCCCTTGTTATCTCCTGTTTTGTGTAAAGACACAAGCCCCCGGAGGCTCGCTCGTCAAGCATAGTGCAGCTGCCGTAGGAACCGGAACAGTTCTGCTGTTGTCAGAGCACATGAGTACATCTATTTCTGGTCTGGCTTGGAAACCCAGGGTGTGGGCTGTTTTCACTGGGCTTGATGTTTTACTGTTGGCACAACAAAGGAGGGCGAGCACTGGGCTACTATAATCAACCCCCTATCTCGCTGGGACCTGCTTATAGTACAAATCATTTTGCTAACAGTGCATGTTTTTTTATCAAACAGTGGAATTGCAACATGACAGAACTTGTTTGCACACAATGGATTTGGGACACTTTGTGCCTAATACATTTTGTTCTTTATGTTGTTGATGTTGTTGGCTGATCTACTTTTTGTGTTCTAATAACAATAGAAAGATAACATCAGCTTTTTTGGCAAACCTCTACTAAAATGAATCCTGCTTGATCAGTATTATTGCAATGCTTTATTACACTGTAATATTAATCTACAGGTTTCGCTTTGGTGTCAAAATATGTACAGCCCTGCACTGGACGATGGATAGCTCACACGATCAGTCATAGCATTTAAACCACCTCCTTGTTTCAACACCCATTGTCCATCATATCAGCTCCACTTAACATATCGATGCACGTCTGTAGTTCTACAATTACAGTCCATTACAGTGCCTCTGCTTCTCTGCATACTTTGTTAGCTCCCTTTCACTGTGTTCATCAGTGGTCAGTCTTTCAGCACCTCAGTGTCACTGCTGGACTGAGAATAGTCCACCAACCAGCAGCGTGCAGCGGGCAGCATTCTCTGATCACTGATAAAGAACTAGAGGATGACACACACAAACTACTCAGCAGCAGATGAGCTGTCGTCTCTACAAATAAGTCTTACATCTACATTGTGGACCATCAAGGTGGGTGGGTCTAATAGAGTGGGCAGTGAGTGGACACTGGTGTGTCTAATCCACTTAGAGCAGAACAACACACACACTTACACACCACCACTACCACGTCAGTGTCACTGCAGGACTGAGAATGATGTACCACCCACATAATACCTGCTCTGTAGGGGTCCGGGCTATTGAGAACAGGATATAAGGGGGCTAACAAAGTATGCTGAGAAAAAAAGTGTGTAGAAACAATGAGGTGTTATGTCTGATTAATGTCTATGGGTGATTTTTTCCCGTTGTGGTTATTTGCATAGTTGAATTAATTAAATGATTTTACAGCCCAAAGTTACAATTTTGATTTAGTGTTAAGAAACGGAATCTAATAAGCTTGTGAACTGGCAATCTGGCACAGTACATAACAGGGTTCCAGCCTCAGGCCTGGAAAAAAATGTGCTTTAGGAAAAAAGGATCTGGAATTTAGTTTGTAGAAGATGATTTTTGCAAGTAAATAAATTGCAATCCTTTTTAATTCCAGGTCCTTCCAGGTCTGCCCTACTTACCTGTAGAACCTGCAACATGCATGAGAATGAAATGCATTACTATCACTATGAATAAACGGTTCACTTTCTAATAAGTCTTGTAATGCCATTCTAGGCATATTTTGGTGTTAACAGTTGCATGAGTTCAGGAATGAAGTATGACCTGCAAGTGCACCCACGACCCGTGGAGCTATCATTTTCTCTAACACTACGTCAGTGTTGCTGTGGCCCGCGTCATGCACAGCGTGACCAAGGACGTAGTAACCTTAGCGAGTTACCCTGACCTGCCAGGCAATGCCAAATATTCCCATACGTACTAACCATGTAAAAGCTACCCAAAATACTCAATACTGAAACTTTCAATCACACTAAATTATTTTATTTAAATTCCTCAAAGGTTGTACAAAAGTGTACATTTCAACATAAATACAAATCATTAAATTAACACATTAAAACAGAGACAATGACGACAAACGCCACAAACAGGTAAGCTTTATAAAACCAGTAACACCTTTTTCCTCTAAACCAGTAAAGACTCTAACTCCCTTTTAAATAGTTGTAATAATTAAAGACAATATCAATATCATAAGTTAAATTCATCTCCAAAATTCTAAAGCATGTTCCAAAACTGTGCTGAGAACTTGTTCAGCAGTCCATCTGTCAGTCTGCTCATGCAGAGTTGTGCTCAGGCCAGTCCAATCCAGCCCGGTCGGGTACACTCCATTCTTTCAGTTCGTACTGTTCCTCTCCTGCGCACTGAGTGCCAACGAGCACTCACATGATTCAGTTTCCGGTACAGTCTTTTTGTTTCCCGGCTAAGGGCAGACGCTGTCATTCCTTGGCAGCAGCGTCGCTTACGCGTTGCTGAGTCATGCTCCCTGTTCTTGGGCCCCCATGATGCCTGCCTCTCCAGCCTGAAAGAAAATCCACGCTCCTTGTCTTTGGATTCCGATTATATTCCCATGTTCCATTACTCGTTCTGTTGATTCTCCCATTCTGTGGTTCTCCTTGTGACGGCGTAAAGGTTATCCAGGGGGACTTGGCCGAGGCAGTATGCAAATACAGTGCAGTAGCTTGTGCAATGTGTGGCGCAGCGTTTTCTGCTTGGTCTCATCGCTCTGGCAGGTTGATGACCGGCACCCACTGGTCCAAATACCGGCTGTCCTTACAGAAACGATTTAGCTTGCTGAGGGCTGGGTCGTCGCATGCAGATGGCTGTGGCTTCTGCAAAAATCCAAAAGAAATAGAGAAACGTTAATTCAGTGCACTGAATAAATGAAACACAGAGGCACATTTTGCATTACTGCAGTGATGCAACCAGGGGAGCTGCACGTCAGCTTGGGCCACACAGCCAGCTTGGAAGTGGGTGACTAAACTGCTGCTTACTAACTTACAAGAAGCGGCTTTCACAAGATCCCGTTCTAATTTGCAAAAGGTGGTCACTTCACAGAGCTTTTCTTCCAGGAAACGCTGCTTGCACAAGCGGCCCCACAGGAAGTGCTGTGAAGTCTGCCAAAGGCAGCCACAGCGGCTCACTAACTGGAGTCAGATCACTCTGTAAGGCTGCCAATTTACTGCAGCTCCAGACTGCCTGGAATTCCACATCACAGACAGGCGAGCAGATCAGGGAGCCCAGCTACTAAAAACAGGCCGTCTTCAAAGGCTGTGGCTTAGGCTACACTCTATCACTCTATATACTGGTAGTGCAAAAGACCGGCCATGAATTTCCAAGAAAGCATCCAATCCTCAAGCAGCTGTGACAAAGCTACATGGTGCACAGGAATCCACACCCAGCGTCCTCACGTTCAGCAAGGTGTGAGCGAGCGCCCTGGCACACGTGAGACAGCTCAGAGCAACCATTTGCATTTCAATAGTTAACGTGTAACTGATTCAAGCTCCCCTGTGGATACTGCAGGACGGATGACTCAGGGAGAAAACGACACGTACGGTGACTAATACACAGTGCAGGTCCATGGGCTCTCCTCCAGGTTTCACCCCTTCCAGGATCTCAGCAAGACGCCTCATGTTGTTCACCCGCAAGATATTGATGTCGTTCTCGCAGCAGAAAGCTTGGATCAGGGTGAAATGGATCTGGAGGGCTACGTCTTGGACATCATCCTCGTCTGTGGCCAGCAGGCACAAGACCACGTTGTCTGGATCCCTGGGAAAGACAAAAGGAGAACAAACTGTCAGACAATGAACAAAGTAACAGTGAATATCAGCCCATGCATTTCAGGAATTAAGGAAGAAACGTCTTGTTCACTTACACATTTAGTGACTTGGCTGCCTCGTAGACCCCCACAGTGATGCAGCCCTGGGGTAGAGCTGCAGTCAGCACCTCTTCCAGAGCCTTGACCACTGAGGCCATCCTGAAGAGCAACAGAGAGAAACAAAAAGAAGTCAGATGTGCTAGTTCTCAGCCACTCTTAGCTTAGATCTAATAGCAAGGCTGACAGAAAAGTCACTTTAACTGACAGTCTGTAACAGTTTAAACTGAATAGAAGCGTCATGCATTTGTTGAGTCTGCAAAGGGGCATAACTGCCGAAACGTGAGGAGAAATGTGGTGCTGCTGCTGAGGCCTCGTGACGCCGGTGTCTGACTGTAAGCTCCTCGTGAGCATGCACGCGCACTTAAGCACTCATTATCTCCAACCGCTGAGGTTTGCTACTCGTATATTCACTACATTAAAATCGCTTTAGACGTCCTCAGAGCATCCAGAGCCACTGAGGGCTATGAGATGTAGCTTGTTAACGCGTTTCTATGCGGATAAATTAGCAGCTCTTACCTTTCTGAAGCGTTTTCCCCGCTGAGCTCCTCTAGTGTCATCCTGCACATCAGGCTGCGGCTCCTCTGACTGACTGAACTCCGCTCGTAAGCACCTAGTGTGAGCGCGAGCCCGCACTGGGCGTGGCTATACCCACTACTCGATTTGCATACAGTCCTCCTATTGGCTGGCCGCAAAAACGAGGTTGTGTAGCTCTACAGCGACGCATGTGGCTGCGAAGTGCATTACACCCAGATTTAATTTATCATCTTATTTAGCGAGAACTATTTATCTTAAAAAATATTTTATGCATACATCGATCGAAGGTTTGGACGCCCCTTCTTATAGAAGGGTTTTTCTTATTTCATTGCTTTAAAAAATAATAGTAAAGACATTAAAATAATGGAATTAGCATTATATATTAAACCCAAGCAACGTGTGTTCTAAGGCAGGCTATTTTAGAAGTGAGCCCCACTTTGTCTTAATGATGCTTTACATATGCTGACATTCAACGAAGCAGCCTCGGGAGCTGCCATCTGAGATGCTTTTCCAACAGGACTGAAGAAGGTACCTGACAATGTTTCTTTTAGAAACTATCTGCACATCACAAACATCAGCTTTCTTCATCACAAACATCAATGTTTTTATTAGTTTTAAAAAATAAATGTCACATGTAGGCCTACATGAAACATTCACTTGTATTAAATTAGGATTTTTTCATTTATAATTCAAAATAAGAATTATGTTTGGTTTTGGGGTTTTCAGTTCAGTCAAAAACTGCGTGTTAGATTATTACATGTGAAAAAAATAAAACTGATTTTGATGAACTGATAGTCAAGCACGTTGTCCTTTTGTTCACATACATCGCTAATGTAACTAATTATGAAGCTACAGCGGCACCTTGTGGCCAATTAAAGTGCATGACGGGTTCACCTTTAAACGACCGGTTTATTCCAGTGTCAGCTTGTACTAACTAGGGGATTCTTCCTAAATGAGCAAAACGAAATACTGTTAAGAGTCAGTCTACCACAAAAGTAATTATTAACGAGGAAGTAATAGAGAAGTTTTGAGACACTGTCCATTAATATGGTAGCACACCTAAGATCTAAGACTTTGACCACAAGCACCTGATATACTGTTCGATATTATCTCAAATAAAGTTTACCAGGAACAATAAATAATGAATTTAGGCTGATATGGGCAATATTTATTGAATTCAACATGCAAAAACAGTCTCAGTAAGTCGCAATGCCGCCAATTCAGTTGTAGAGGTCCCTGCGATAATCTTTCCAAGCAGCTTGAGCATTTTCATCACATTTCCTGTAGATTTTGTGGTAGGGTGGGGTGTTGATAGCATCCCACACATTTTCAATTAAGGGCAAGGTCTGGCAATGGCACAGACCATGGTGCCTCCACATATGAATTTGTTAGTCTTCTCCATTAAGGCAAATCCAGAAACTCGTCACTGAAGAAGATGGCTGACTCCTTGACAGTCTGGCACGACATCATCGTACTAGGATTACACTAACAGGATGACTCATGGAGGGCATCATTGCTCACTGAATGTCCACAATCATGGCTGTTGGGTCACTCAAATATAGTGATAAGGCCCGTACTTGCTTACATCACATGCAGGGTCGAGCATCTTACAATGTCAAACCTACACACTAGGTTTTACTCCTGTCAGTTGATTCCTTCTGGGTGCAAATATTTGTGCAACTATTTTTTTTGACGATGAGTGTATAATCTACACCTATGATATATGCACCATATGATTTGGTGGTCCCGCATTTACATTTCAGAACCCTCTGTGTTTGGGTAAAATGTATTATCACCAAATGCACTGCAGTGCTGTAGTTTGCAACCCACTGGTTTCAGTGGAGAATGTGGCCAGCTGAGAGACAGAACTGAACCTACAGTTGTATGTGAAAGTTCGGGCACCCTGGGGAAGGTTTTGAAAATAAGTTTTTAACACATTCTCTGCACATAAGATTTTTCAGCCCAGTTTAATACACAATTGCAATTCAGCTGTGGAATTTATTTTGAGGAAAATTCATGAAATGGTATCTATTCATTTATTTTATTGGGTGTTTCCTATAGAGATCATTTATTTTCATACAGAAGTGTAAAAAAACAAATAAACGAGATTATATATTACTATATAATGATCACTGTATTATTGTAAAACATATTTTTGGTTATACATCATTAGTGGTTTACTGTACATATATAAGAGCTACATTTATAAGATCAAATCACAATTTTATCAGAACTGAAATAAACTGTATAATAACCGCTAAAAAGAATCGAAATTGTTCGTAATTAAAACAAAAACAACAATAAAAGAACATTGAATAATATAATAAATAAAATTGAATTAAACACATTCGGTCCCTACTAAGATGGAGGATCGGGTTTCCGTTTTGGATTTTTGCTGTGTTTCCTGTAACTGTTCCTGGCGGTAATCACTCCACAGTGCAATGGTTCCGCACGACGTGGCATTGCAACTCCACGAATGGGGAGAGAGAGAGAGAGAGAGAGAGAGAGAGAGAGAGACAGAGAGAGAGAGAGAGAGAGAGAGAGAGAGAGAGACCGCTGCCACCCACTGCCTTCCTGCTCTGTTAGTGATGGAATCTGTAAGTTATGCTCTGATTTAGTTTATTAAATAGTTTCGCTTTTTCAAGTTTATTACAGAAGGACCTGCTTAAGTTTGACTTGTTGTGCTTATTTGTCGATTCAGTTGTGAAGACTATAGATTTACTTAATACTTTATAATCCAGCGGTTTTCACAGCTGCACAGCTGTTTTCCCCACTCGCAGCTGGAGTAAGTCCTAAAGCACAAACCTGGTCTTTGCTAGAGTTTTACACTAGTCGTACTCTGATTTTACTTTTGAGGAATCCTGTAAATGACTTTTTGGGGAGATAGAGATCGCCAGTGTGTTTGCGTGTGTGCACTTTGGCTCCGTGGACAGGTCCATGGGTCAGTGCTGTCAGTGTGTGTTGTGATTTGTAATGATGTGGCAGTGTGTACTTTGAGACAAGAATACAATCAGTGTTTGCTCCGCTCTGATTGTGCATGTTTGGCTTTTGCTCCCTCAGTGCTCCAGTAAGTGTTTGTTCATGCAGACTAATGTATGTCTAATGTAGAGTATGTGGTTAATAAACAGTAGCTTTGTGTTTCTAATGGCGCTGGTCACAGGGCACAGTCAAGAAGGAGAATATCTACAGCAGATGTGCGCACATTTAAAATGGGCTTGGTATTGATGGATCCAACATTGCATAAAGTGATGCACTGAATCTTCTTTTTTCGTGGCAGTTGATGTAAAATCTGTTTTGTTAATCAAAGGTGAAGAGCTGACTGTCGACATGTACTGCACCCACAATAATGTGAGCAGGAACAAAAACTAAAGGCTGTTTCTGGACTATAAAACAATCAGCGCCATCATAAACAGAGGATAAAGAATAACTTGGATTATTAAGTTGATAGAATGTTCTTAAGTCAGGGCATGCTGTATGGTCATTCTTGTAATATGGATACAGTAAATTTAAACAATGAGCCACTTAGTACACTGTATAAACAATATACTAGGTAAACAGAGTGTACAAGTAAACAAAAACAAAACCATAGACAGTAAGGTAGTAAAGCAAATGTACAGTCCTTAGCAGCAATGACTGTTTGCAAATGTCTTATTTGTATGTGTGAAACTTTTGAACTGTCACTATTAATGGATTACTTGATTAAAATAAAATAAAATTAGCCTTCTTGAGGAATTAGCAGTGAGATAGCAGTTTTCTAATTAAATTGTATGTTTATTTTTTTTATATACTGCTCCCATGTACAGTACATTTTGCCTTCTGCTGTAAAGTTAACATTTCAGCGATACATGCTTTTTGTTGGGCAGTGCTAAAATAAATACAAACATATACTATTGAAACTGGCTAATTCTCTTAACTCACATGTGCCGCTGGGTGTATTTAATAAATATATGGCCCTATCTACTGTATGTAAATCTATGTTACTTTTTATTGTAGTTGTATTTGCATCTATTCTAAAGACTCCTGAAATTAGTGGCCTTAAAGACTATACTTTGGCGAATAAGACTTTTACACAATACTGTGTAACAAATTTCCTTTCAAACAGTGTTGCCTGTTACTCTGTTTGTCATTGCATTTTGATATACAGCGTCTTTAAAATAATTAAAAAATCCTATACAATAAAGTAACTGGGATATATGGTCTACAAAATTATGAATAGTAGTGTGTGTGTATCGTCCTAAAGGTTGTAATTGTTATTAATAGTTATCCAATGAAAACATATATAGCATAAAAGCATAAAGTTGAAAATATGTCTGTTTAAAGAGTTTTCTGACCAATGTGATTAATAAACTGTAATTATTTGCTCATGATTATTTCTTGCCATAAAATAAAATATGAATACTGTGAATAGCTATGAATAGTTATTAGATCACTGAAATGTCAGCTTATTGAACAGATAGGCTACAGTATTCTAAATGAATAGGTAATCATATACTGATCCTCGTTATGCATAATATTTTGCATTTTGCAGCTTAAGGAATGGGAAGTTCCATAAAGAAAGGGGGAAATTAAAGGAAAATAAGTGAAAAAAAGAGGACTTAATTAATTTTGTAGGCTATATAGAAAATGGCACTCCTACAGCAATGATAGACCACCACAGCTGTCATCATCAGATAAACAGTATTGTTTGTGAGTTGAGAAAATCAAGCTCCCCTCTGGCTTCTTGATCTGAAAAAATCCACTGGTGCTTCGGGCCATCCTTCTGCTGTGAGAAGACCATACAGTAAACTATACATAAAGAAAATGTAAACAATAACATCAATTTAATATGTCTGTTATATGTCTCTTTCATATTTCCATGTAGAAGCGCACCTCTCTAGTGTGAGCAGCTTTCTGCTGCGCTAATCTAGTGATGGAGTACAGGGGGCACGGCTGGTATGGGCCTGGCCCTCAGTACCACCCCTCAGCGCAGCCACCGCGCCACAGAGACAGAGATGACTATTATAGACCACATCACCCTGGACAAGAGTTTTACTCCCCTCCGGACCCGAGAGAAAGAGAGAGACAGTGGTACTCTACAGACCCCCGTTATGGACAGTATTTGACAAGTCCTCCCCCTAAACCAGAGTTTGTCCCTGGCTACAACAGCAACCCACAGTCAAACCAAAGCTATAGATCGACTCACCCTCGTCCACATTCTAGGTAAGTACAGGAACGTGCACTCACTGGCCATTCTTTAGATCCCCTACCTCCTCTGTCCTTCATCAATGGTCCGTTTCTGACCTCAGAGCTGCTCTTGGCAGGATGTTTTGGGGCTGAAGTTTAAACTTAAGCTCAAATGGACTTTTTCATTAATTTTAACATTAAATCTTGGAATATGTGTATCATTCCATGCTTAATCCTTGTGCATCAGTGTATGGAGCAGCAGGAATGTGGATCTGACTGGTGTGATCTATTTAGACAGGCATATGATTATCCTCCCCAGAGCTACTGGGACTACAGGGATGGTTATTATGATCACAGCTATTACAGAGGCCATTATGGATACCCAGGTGAGCCACTTATATCCATGTAACATGCATCTTTTCAAACTGATGGTAACACAATGTCAATGTCATTGGTCAGCATAGTGCGCTCAGAGGTGAACACTAACTCCCAGGTCAGGTAGCATCCACTGACTATTAGATGAGAAAGAGGGCCAACCTACCCATGCATAGAGCAGTAGTGCTCTCTTGGAGTCCTGTACACTATGCTGACAGCATGTCACTGATAGTTGTTGTTAAGGGCTTTAGGGTTATGTTAGTATAGATCTTTTTAGGGACATAAATTCTGTTCATTTTTCAAAGAAATATTGATATATTTTTGACACCTGTGATCTGCTCAGGAAAGTATGTCATGATATAAGGTATTGTGGTAACTCTAATACAGAGTTCAATGATTTAGCTTTAAAATCTCTGCTGAATTCACACTGATGTAAATTTGGTGATGTTAATGTGATGTCTTGCACCTTAGAGACCGGCGGCTGGCCAGCACAGGATGCTTGGCAGTCAGATGTATATCAGGGTCAGGGGGCAGAGCAGGATTGGACAGGGGCCACATATTCAGAACAGCAAAGGTCAGTCTATCTTTTAGTCTATCACAGCTATGCTTTAACTCTTAAATATACTGCCACTGTAAACAGTAAAACAGATATCTCCATTTGATTTGGTTATCTGTCATCATATCAATATCTATGCACCTTACACTTATTACTTCTACTCAGAATTGAGTCATATTTATTGTATTTATTGTACTTGCATGTTGCACTTTCTGCAGTCTGTCCTGCACCCTATTGTTTTGTGTGTACTGTATTGTTTTTTGTTTTGTTTTGTTCCATGTGGCACCCTTGTTCTGGACAAAACGTAATTTCATTTCACTGTGTACTCGTACAGAGCTGAAATGACAATAAAAGCCACTTACTTGATCATTTTCTGCATCAGTAAGACCAGATGCTTTTTAACATTGTGTGAAAAGTTTAAGATGAATGGACCAAAAGCAATTCTTCACCCTCGATCTGAATAAATTCTCCTTAATCTAATTTACATTAAAAGTTAGGAACATGCTTCTCCAACTTGTGGAGTTACATGTTTCCTCTTGGACAGTGATGATATAGCAACATATAGCAAAATGTCATTTTGTATTATTCTTCACTTATTCGTTTCATGCTAGGATGCATTTTTGGGTGAAATATGATTTAAGATTGATCAGCAAAATGTGCTTGTTCAATAAATCTGATAATAGATCTAGTGACCAGAGATATGTATCTACTTTGACCCTCTCAGGTATGGCCCCAGAAGAGACAGTATTCAGTATGATGACCTTTCTGGAAGAGATCGCAGGGAAAGCATGGAGAATGGGAATGGAGCTGGAGAGGTTTGTTTTTGATCCTTTTACAGCACTGTGTTCTTCTTAAGGCTGTGTTTCTGCGTGAATATACCATCTTCTCGTGTTTAATTAGCAATGTTGTATGTGAGCAACAATTGGACATATATTTCTAAAATAAAAGTTTCTTTTTTCTTGTGTTTTTCTGTTTTTGATCACTGTGTTGACCCCTATATATATTTTTTAAGCACTCTCTTTGCAGCTGTTAAATAGCACCATTTTTAGAGTTAGTTATAACACACGTCCTCAAAGATGAGAGAAGTCCATAGCCATCAGTATATTTCGGTTTAAACTTTTTTTTACCTGAGGATTATTCAAAGACATGCCAAATATGTAAATACTATCCTAATATCTTTTTTGTGCTCATAATTGTTTTATTTCATAGTCAAAAATAGGTTTGCCACATAAGCTCTTCTAATTCACTGTGTGTTGTACCAGTTTGTTAGATTTTTGGCAATTGCAACAGCTAACCGCTGTGTGTTACAGTTAACCCCACCGGTGTGTTACCATTTGTACCCAAGCTGCTTTTGACTGAATTGCAGTGAAATACTTCCTCAAATAGCAGGCTGTGTTCCACTCTTGAGTTCCTCTATTCTGATTACTCCTCACGCCTTTAAGCTGCTGCATAAGCATATCATTGCAAGTATTTCCAAAAATGGCAACTTTACAGGAGCTATTGAGTTTACATTGAGTTAGATAGAAAAAACTAAATTGAGTAAATCTAAGATCTTTATTTGTATTTTTCTTGGACACCGATGATAAATGTTACTTGGCATTTGGATTAAAATGGTACATGTAGGTATCAAATGGCACATTCAGGATACTGGCACAAATGTGTTTAATTACCTGCACATTAATGCAGTGTTGGCTAAATCAGCCCAAAGTGCCCTGCATTTCTGTTATTTATGGCATTCATCCGTAACTGTTGCTTTTCCCCCACCAGGCATGTGAACCTGGAGCTCTGGCAAGTTCCAAAATCTCCGGCCTGTCGTCCAGCAGCTACGAACTCAGTCAGTACATGAATGGAGCGGAGCAGGCAGACACTGCACCTCCACCTCACTCAGGTAGAAGAGCACAACATAGCAAATGCAGCCTCAGCTTACTCTGCATTTTATTTACAGAATATTCATCCCTGCTCATTACAAGTGGAGGAGTACAGTATCACCACTAACAAACCCAGTTTATACAGTATATATCGATGTACACTGTACACTTTTCTAAACATGGCATAATTGTGTTGCTTAAGTAGAGAACATGAACAAATGTAGATGCTTTCAGAGCTGTATGATACGATAAAGCCCTGCAGTGCTCTGCGACATGTATAAAAATGTTGAGCAGGCCCAGTTGACCCTGATTCTGGATCACAATGGAAAAAGGAGAATATCTAAAAACACTGACAGAGCGTTCATGGATAATAGCAGCTTCAGTCACAAAGACTTATCAACTTACCGTCTTTCAGTAGGAACAGTGTGAAAAGTGACATCGGCATTTAGATCAATAGAAAAAACAACCGTAAGGAGGGTTGGAAATTTGACTGAAAGTGCACATTCAGCCAGCATGATGCTCGTGCCTTCGCTTGATATGCTAGCAAGTGGGTGAGTTTATGTGTGGGGTAAGAGATCAGTACGACCTTGCGCTGTTATGCGGTGGGAGGCACTTCTCTGGCATGGTTTGAATCAATCTGTCCGCCACAGAGGGAGGCATCTGTTATTCTGACTGATCACCTTTATCTTATGAGGGAACATTGATATCGTAATGGTAGTGGTCTCTTCCAGGTTGACCTTGCCCTAATCACAGTACACAGGGGGTCACTGAATGATTTAATGAGTATAAACATTAAACATTAATTGCTGAGGACTTTGCACTCACTATACTACATGAATGTGTTGGACAGCACCACCTCCACCATCCATTCATCCATCCCATCTTTTCTCTGTTTTACTGCTAGAACCTGAGATTGAGCCCAGAACAGTTGCCCCGGTAAAGTTTTGCGTTCCTCATGTGGCTGTGAGTTTTGGTCCTGCAGGGCAGCTGGTCAGGGTCAGTCCAGCCCTGCCCTCTCACGGTGAACCTGCTCAGGTGGAGCTTCACAGTCTGGAGGTACCGTACAGCTCCATAGTACTGCTCTTCTCTGGCTAGTCTAGCTGAGCAGAAGTGAGAATGGATTCTGAATAACATATTTGTGCAAATGAATGTGAAAAATATATATTCAAGCATATTTCTGTGACTGTAATCAGTAACACATCTGCTGACCGTCATGTATTTGGAAGGTAGTAACTGAGTGTGGGAAACAATTAACTGTATTCATGAATGCAAACAGGTTATTCTGAGTGACACGCATGAACAGCATGACATGAGAGATTTTCCTGGGCCACTGACAAGGTGAGACAAGTCAGGGGTTTAGAGCCCTATTCTTTAAGCTCTAGTTTCATTAAGTGCTGTTGATAAGAGTGTTCCTCTGCATGTTAAATGTCAAGTTCAATTTAAAATGTCATGTCTAGTTTTTCCTTATTTGACTGATTTGTCAGTGCTTTAGCAACAGAACCACATTACAGAACATTAAAGCACATATACAAGTTGTGTTGGTTCTAGCTTATGGATGTTTCCCTTTCCTTAACACATATGATTTCTTCTTCTCTTTCATGAAGGGAGGATTTGCATAAGGTAGATGTCATTAACTTCGCCCTGCAGATGGCTGATGATTGTCTGAAGGATAAAACGGCGTCTGATGCTTCCTCTGCTGCTCTCCTGTGGCATCTGCTGGTATTGCTGTGCAGGCAGAATGGTGTAAGTGCTCAAGGCGTTTCAGACTGTGGTCCTGGATGGCTGCAGACCAGTGCAAACCTGTCTAATCTTACAATAGTGAATTAATCACTACAAAAATGAATTAAAAGTGAGTTGGTTTTAGGTTTAATATATTTCAGATATATATGCTCACTTACTGTTAGACACTAACAGCTGTAATGTAAACCTCCTGAGACCCCTGCGTTCTCATTATAAGGGCTTCTCTGCACCTTTTTTTAAATGTTGACCCTTTGGCCTCATATGAGGATATGTTTTTTTGCCAAAACAACTTCCTGTACAAAGACGACACTTAGTTATTATACTTGTTAGGTCCTAGTAATCACAAATAGCTAGGAGAAATTAAAATTGCACACCAAGCAAGTCTGGGTCTCAGGAGGTCAATGATAGTAGTAGTTATTAGATAGTAGACACTCTTACACTACCAAACAGGGGGCTGACAAGCACATAAAAAAGGATCACTAACTAAATTAGGGATAATAGTATAAAAGAGTGTTAGCACACACTTGTTTTTTTATTAAGCTCTCATTATCTTTAACAGTTCTTTTTTAGCATTTGATGAGAATACAATTGTTCTTAGTTTATCCTTATTTATCCTGGCCAAACAAGAAGAGCAGGGACAGAAGGTCTGAACCATTACATACATGTTGGACATATAGGTATTTCAATTATATATTACCTGCTGGACATGTGTATATACAGTGGGGTGCGAAAGTTTGGGCAGCGTTGTTAATTTTCCTGATTTACCTTTATAAAGCATTGATTGCACCGTCATGGTTTAGAGGAAGGATACAGAAAGCCATCTCAGAGATTTCAGCTTTCAGTCTCCACTGTGAGAAATATTGTGAGAAAATGGAAGACCACAGGCACAGTTCAAGTCAAGGCTGGAAGTGGCAGACCAAGAAAAATCTCGAATAAACAGAAGCGAAGGATATTGAGAACAGTCAGAGTCAACCCACAGACCAGCACCAAAGACCTACAACATGACCTTGCTGCTGATGGAGTCACTGTGCATCGTTCAACTATTTGGCAACTATGTACAGAAAGAGATGCTGTATGGGAGAGTGATGCAGAGGAAGCCTTTTCTCCGCCCACATCACAAACAGAGCCGATAGAGGTATGCTAAAGCACATTTGGACAAGCCAGCTTCATTTTGGAATAAGGTGCTGTGTTATTTGGGCATAACAAGGGCCGTTATGCATGGAGGAAAAAGAACACAGCACTCCAAGAAAAACACCTGCTACCTACAGTAAAATTTGGTGGTGGTTCCATCATGCTGTGGGGCTGTGGGGCCAGTACAGGGACTGGGAATCTTGTTAAAGTTGAGGGACGCATGGATTCCAGTCAATATCAGCAGATTCTGGAGACCAATGTCCAGGAATCAGTGACAAAGCTGAAGCTGCGCCGGGCTAGATCTTCCAACAAGACAACGACCCTAAACACTGCTCAAAATCTACTAATGCATTCATGCAGAGGAACAAGTACAACGTTCTGGAATGGCCATCTCAGTCCCCAGACCTGAATATCATTGAAAATCTGTGGTGTCACTTAAAGAGAGCTGTCCATGCTCGGAAACCATCAAACTATGAATGAACTAGAGATGTTTTGTAAAGAAGAATGGTCTAAAATACCTTCAGCCACAATCCAGACTCTCATTAGAAGCTATAGGAAGCGTTTAGAGGCTGTTATTTCTGCGAAAGGAGGATCTACTAAAGGTTTTTTTTTTTGGTGCCCAAATTTTAGCACCTGCCTACTTTTGTTTAGACAATTACTGCACACTTCCTGTAAATCATATAAACTTCATTTCACTTCTCAAATATCACTGTGTTTGTCCCCTATATGATATATTTAACTAATCAATGCTTTATAAAGGTAAATCAGGAAAATTAACAACGCTGCCCAAACATTCGCACCCCACTGTATATCCTTACATCCCTACATCAAAAAACAAATGTGTGTGTGAATCTGTGTTTGTTGTACAGAGAATCGTGGGTTCAGACATTGCTGAGCTGCTGGTACGGGGCAGCAGGTCGTCCCAAGGAGTGTGTGAGGGAGACAGTGAGCGGTCAGATGTTGGAAGCCTGATTGATCTGAGTGAAACTCCGACTCCAGAAACTGAAAGCCTAAATGCTTCAGACCTGCTGACCGGAAACCCCCTCACTGAGGAGCAAACCTCTGAACAAAACCTCCAAAACTACACTAAACTCCTGCTAGCAGGCAGGAAAAAGGTCACCACTCTCTCTCTATACCGTTCCTTTATCTCTGTCCATCTGTTTTATTTTTCTCTTCTCTGTATCCTGTTTACATGTGCAACACCTTATAGGCTACAGAAGAAGAAGTCACGGCACAATGTTATATTATTAAAATTAAGATCGGCCAAGACATGTTTGGTTGCTAGGCTAGCTGAAACTCGAATGCAACTAATTGCATGTTGTGAGTTGCATGCACGCCTGTGCTACTTCACAGTTATATGAAAATAAGCAATCAAAGTTGCACATAACACATACCATCACTCTACTAGTAAGCCAAATTACTAATTTTTTTCTTCCTACATATAATACCTGTGTCATGTGATGTACATTTGCATATTTGCACCATCTTTATAATCTTTGTATAATGTCTTTATCTATCAATGCCGTCCTTTATTCCATGACCACATATGTTATCTATATGTCTGTCTTTTTGATCCCTTACTACATACTTATAAGTTTTCTCTTGATTCTGTGTACGTTAAGCTTTTTGACTATGTGTTTAGCCATATGTAGCCTTTACAGGGGTCATTGCTTCTTTCATCGTGTCCTAAACGCACAAGTTTATTAAGAAAAACATCTCTGCCTCACCTTCTCAGAATCTGTTTTCTGTGCAAGATTAGCAACGAAGGAGAACGCTGAAAAAGCAGCCAATTCAATAGATGTTCGCTGAAGGTGGCTAGTTAAGCCAGCTGGATACAGATGTATTTCAAGAAACTCTCTTTTGTTTGTCATCATAGCTCAGGAAACCGACAAGAATCAAATAGTAGTAACCTTGCATGTTTACCTTCATGTAAATTCCTATAGACTATAGACACATGGAGGTTTCACCATGTACAGCCAGTTGAACAACTCACCTTTGGACTCACTATGCTCTCCCTAAACCACCTCTCATTTGTGTAGGAAGCATTGGAGTCTGCCATGCAGAGCGGCCTGTGGGGTCATGCTTTCTTTCTGGCCAGCAAGATGGACAGCAGGGCCTACACAACTGTTCTGAGCAGGTGTGTTACACTGTGGAAAATGATTGGCACACACCAAAACAGAGCTCAGTTGATTACAATCATGCAGACAAGACAAGAGGATATATGTTTTCATATTGCACTCATTTAAAGAAATCATTTGTTTGACGTCACTTCATTATTTCATTTAATAGCAGTTTAATGTAGCCTGCAGTGTTATGCAAGGACACATTGCCTTTAATTAATCTGGGAATTCGATTTTTTGTCTGGTTGAATTCATTTGGTACAGAATTAGGCCAACCAACCATAAATAAGCAAAGGTACACAAAAGTGCATTTTAATTAATTCATGTATTTATGCAAAGCTAATGAAATCTGTCAGTCTTGTTTTGGTAACGAGAGAGTTTGGTTTGCGGTGGCACATTTCATAGGCCGTTAACACCACGGTAGTGGAGGAGATCAGATGTCCAGCGTGTGAACTTGCTAGCCCAACCATTCATAGGTCAGAGCTAAATCAGTCTCTGTTCCAGCCTTCTCCATTTCCGCACAGACATCTACATCTGCTGCTGAACCGACTCGAGTGGAGTCGGATTGGTTTTGGCTTCCTTGCATGGTCAGTAGTATCCAAAAACGTTTGACTGACAGTGCTAAATTCCCTCCTACTATTTAAAGGAACATTTGCCAGTCATTTTTTTTCCCAAACTAAAGGATTTGTCAAAAAATGTTTGACTGGACAAAAAAGTTAACCTTAGGCTAACAAAATATTTATGGGGATAAATTACCTGGAGGCATTTCTCAGGTCTGTAAAACATTCCACTGTATAACATTTCACTGTGTAAACTATTGCCTACAGTCCTTTTATAGCAATTTATTGTATAACTAAAGTTAAATTGCAACTTAATTTAATTAGAAAAACAATTCACATATTTATTTATCATGTTTCTGTACTGCACAGATTCTCAGGAGAAGTGTTGCATTTGTATTATCCACATAGACATTTTACAGAACAAAATATGGTATAATATGACCAGTAATACACTGTTTCTGTTTCTGATGTTTAAACAATCAAATACTGTTCCAGTGTATAAACTATAAACAAAACTCTTTAGAATAAAAATGCTTAAAAATATTTACTAATTGCAAGATATATAAATATATTCTGTATATTTGTATATTTATGCAGATTTATGCCATTTTATCTCTTTGTAGCTGCCTTTTAGTGGACGTATCTTAAATTGAACAAAAGTAAATCATTTTGTTAAAAAATTATAAGCTAATTTAAGCATTTCACCTTATTGATTTCACTTTACATTCACATGAGTCATAGGGTGTAACAACTAGTATTATGTCCGTGCTGTGCAGTCCTAGTATCCAGGCAATGCATCTTCAATGGAACTGGGCATGTGTTATATATGTAAGCCTCACTATCACACTCTGTCCCACTCTATATCTCATTTATCAAAGCTGGGCCAAGATCAATATTACCCAGCTGGAGGACTAAGCATTATGGGGCATCCGTCTCTGTGATCAACACAGAGCAACGTAACCTGAGACCTTCAGAATGTCAATCCAGCAAGCTGTGCACTCTGTGTGCATGTGTGTGTATGGGTCAGAGTGACACGTGACAGGGGGAACCTGAGCCCAGAGGCTGCGTTTTTATTTTCGGGTGTAGCTTGGAAGCGCATAGTGTTTGCATGTTTTGCAAATTGTGTGTGCAGACTACAGATGCTGAGTCAGCCATAGGGTTTTTTTTATAATGTCTTGGTGTCTCCCTCTCTGTGGTTTTATTGCCAGTGCCAATCTCTGGTAGGACTGTAGGGGTTTCAAGGAAGTGCTATCCAATCTGTAGGACAGTGTGGAGCAGGACCAAGTCCTGCTATGCAGTACATTTTAGATAATAGAGCTAACTGAACTGAACTACAGACACTTCTTCTTTTATTGTAGATGATGGATTTTAAGCTATCTGCTCTAAGATTTGATTGGGAATGTATTCAAAATTGATGAATTGATTGACTGACTGATTGATTGAGTCGTATATAAAAGTTTAGGTCCCGTCTTCCAAATGATGTGTTTTGTGTAAGTATCACATTCTCTACAGAGAACGCAATTGCACAAAAAGCCTGTGCCACAGCCAGTTTTATGTTAACTGGCTCATTTAAAGTTAACTGGGGGTGTTTCTATATATAACTGTAGATCGATAAATCGCACATATGCATTATAAGTATGTGAGCTGGTGTCAGCAAATGTTAAACTTAATGTGTGTGTGTGTTTGTTTGTGTGTGTGATTGACAGGTTTACAGGCAGTCTGGCTCACAGTGATCCACTACAAACAGTGTTCCAGTTGCTCTCTGGCAGAATCCCAGCTGTTGCCACAGTAATGTACCACACTCACTGTTGATCTACACTACAGTAATGACACTACAGTGACAACACCCACAATCTAACCTGACATCACCTCTTCTCTTCTCTTCTCTTCTCTTCTCTTCTCTTCTCTTCTCTTCTCTTCTCTTCTCTTCTCTTCTCTTCTCTTCTCTTCTCTTCTCCTGTCTTCTCTTCTCCTGTCTTCTCTTCTCTTCTTTTTATCTTCAATTGACTTCTCTTCTTCTTTCTTCTGTTCTGTTCTGTTTGTTCTCTCCTTTCTGCAGTGCTTTAATACAGAGAAGTGGGGAGACTGGAGGCCTCATCTTGCTGTCATGCTGTCCAACGAGACAGGAGATTCTGTTAATCACTGTAGATCCATTGTCACTTTGGGTGATACATTAGGTATGGAATATGTCCTTCTACTCTTACGTTTAAAATATGACCCTTAGAGTCGATTGCTGGAGAGCCACAACACAGGGATAGTTCATCATGCTTTTGTTAACATTTATAGATAACAGTATTTTAGAAATCATATAAACAACTATATATAAAATATATATTATACATACATTTATTGTTTTTTTATTAATATATGAAAATAATAAACTGTCACATTTAAATTTAGAACTTAGGATCAATTACTTGCACCAAAATTATGTTTGTGTTTGTGTTTTTCCCTGCCAGCCTCCAAAGGCCTGCTACATGCAGCTCATATCTGCTACCTCACAGCTCATTCCCCCTTTGGCTGGTACACAAACAGGGCCCAACGTCTGGTGCTTCTGGGCAGCAGTCATAGGTAAGGCACTAAACTGATTGTGAGTTGAGAGCGAACATATAAACAGGCTGCATCATCACAGACAAATCTTGTCGTGCTCATGCGAGGACGTGTTGTGCTTTTGAGTCGTGGTTCCTCACAGTGTTTACTTCCCCAAGTCTTAGGAAGTTGCTCCTTTTGTGTTTTAGTTTCTGTCAGTGGTTTTCTACTGCTCTCTCCCTCAGAGATGTTCATTAGGGGGGTTGCACTTACATTTCTGAAACACTGCATTGGGTCAAATACTGTATAAATGAAATTGAATTGAAGAAAATCAAGAAAGCCATAACTTCCATTATAAATTTAACTAGTATGTTTTTATTGTTTTCATGGTTTATTTCAGTGTTTCCTTTCCCAAGTTTTGCCAAAATTCTGGCATCCGTTGCACTGAAGTGTTTGAATACTGCCAGAGGCTCGGAGACCCGTCTTTCATTATCCCTTCTTTTCAGGTAAATTGTTTTACATTTTATTCTACAGTTTGGCAGTTTAAGTAATGCGTCCGCTCTGTCACTTCTACGTATTGGATATGGCTGTGCTAGAACATTTAAGAACATTTGAAAGAAAGAAATTTGTACAAACCTATTTCCCAAAAAGGCACTGTATGAAAAATGCTACTAAAACTGACAGCAGTGATTGATTAGTAAGCTCTGTTTGTCCTGCATTAAGTTTAAAATGGTGTAATAATGTTTATGCTTTAGCCTCTGAACCTTTTGTAAATATACAGAGGGAACAAATAATACCTGTAAAGTGACGGTAATCCAGTATAAATCAGTTTTTACAATCTGACAGTTCTAACTGTAGAGTAGACAATGTAATTGGCTCTATTCAGGGTTCTCTCAGTAATAGTAGTCCTGTTTTATTCTACCTCAATTAGCTAACAGACACAACTATTTTGATATTGTTAGTAATTATGCATCTGGGCTATGATCTTTCAATTTTGACACTATACACCATCATTTCCTGTAGTGTTATATTTTGATGTTTACTCTTTTGTAATTTTATCAGTTTATGAAAGCTCTAGCTTTTCTCTGCATTTCTTAGTTTTATCAGGAAAACGGTCGCTATTCTTTATATCCTGCTAAACTGTGATTTGAGTGTGCTGTTGTAGCTGTGTTGTTTTGTATTGTGCAGGTGTATAAGTTTCTGTATGCCTGTCGGCTACTGGACTGTGGCTTAGCCTCACAGGCTTTTCATTACTGTGAGGTTGTGGCAAAAGCTCTTCTCAGGATACAAGAACCACATGTAGTACTGATAGAGGAAGTTATCAAGGTAACACCCCTCGCATACGCCTCTAAACAGTACTTGTTTACAAAAACTATATAAACAATCATACCCAGCCATCGCAAACCTACATGTATTATATACCTACTTACCGTATTTGTTTGAAATGCATGTGTGTGTGTGCTGTGTCCTTACAGTTAGTAGACAGACTTAAACACTCTGAAGCCCAGCTCAGTGAGACAGGTGCTGACCTGACCTGGCTGGACCTGTTGCGACGACGGCTCCAGGACATACAGGTGCGCACACACTCCATCACAGGACAGCGATTCTGAGGTTTACTGAATTGACTTTAACAGTATTTGAAGTCAAAGTCATAGAAATGCCCAAAAGCACTTTAATATATATTTATAGCCGTGTTTAACAGGTTTGTAAAAAACCCAGATGCACAAATCATTTGGAAATATGTAAATAGCTATGCATTTCCACACTGCTTCTCCACCTTAGCACATACAAGTCATTATATGAAAGTGTGCCATTTTCCAACAGAGCCAAGATCCTACAGCACACATGTATGTAAGCTTGCAAACAGCCTTTCGTTAAAGTTTGGCATGCATGACAAGTAAAGGTTTTCATCAATGTAACAATGGGGCTGAAGCGATGCAAAACAAGCAATGATCACAACCACCAGTTTAGCACATAAAGGTCTATGAAGGAGACTCCTAATGAGTCTATAATTAGCTGCTGGTGTTCGCAAATGAGAAGAGTGTGCAAAGTCAAGAAGGGTCCAACAGGAATCTCCCCAGATATTCCACAGGCATCATGACAATCCTTATAATCTACACAAGAAAATACTGTTTTTAATGATTCATTTCAGCCGATGCGATTTAATTTATTTTTTTAAGTTCTCAAAGCCATCTTTTGTGTAGTGTGAGTAAAGTGAGTGGCATGCTTCTATGGTTGATAAGTTGTGACATTTCCTAATAAGGCATGTGTATCTGTAGATGGGGAACTCTGGCTGTAGTGGTCTGTCAACAGCTGAAGACAGCACTTGGACTCATGAGGAGACCAGAGAACATGCAGGTAAACTCTCATGTCAGAGTGTTTCCATTCACCCACTAGGAGGCAGTAGGCCATAAAAAACAAACTCAAGTTAAATTGATTGTTTTGATAACTCCTACTGATAAACTCATTTCTTATACTAATAACGTGACAAACTTACTGACTTGAATAGTTCATAGTGGAGGATGAAAAGCCCCATTACTGAAGGGTTATGAATATACTGCATATTTTGGTCTGTTTTATGATCATTTGGTGATGAAGGCTTTGACCTAAATCTTTTTAAAATATAACTGTTTATTAAGGCATGCCTAAAGCACCGTACACTTGTTTCAAAAATGCATCATGCTGCTAAGTCTCTGATAGACTCAGTTTCTGCATACAGTGTGGAAGATGCTAACTATTGGTGTACCTGTTAGCTACTTTAGCGTTATAGCTCCAGTAAAAAACACTAATATGATATATTTAGAATAAGAGAAAAATTAAGGAGATGTGATTTATCACAGAATAATTTTCTTTGGTGTACTAATGGTTCTCTTTATACGTCTTGCTTTTTGTAACTAGATTTGAACCTAGACGACTTGGCCAATAGCGAGAAGATGATCCAAAACTTCAACTCTCCAGATGCAAGTCACAATGGTGCAGTAGAGGAGAGCTATGAGCATTCTCAAGCTGCAGCCCAACCACTTCATTCTCATTCCGTTATTCCTTCATTTAGTCATTCAGAAGAGCAGCCTTACCCCTCTCACACCTCAGATGAACACCCTTATCCACCAGAAGCCCAATCATATGCTGCTGAAGAGCAGCTTCCTCAGACCTATGCTCCAGTTCCCATGTACTCCCTGCAGAATTCTTTGGCAGCAAATACAAGCCAGCATCTGGACATGCCAGGGCTTCCCCCAGTGCCTGCTGGCCAGGATGATGCTAATCAGACTTCATACCATCAAGCTGCTGCCAATCTGATTCCAAGGAGTCACAGTAATACAGGTCAGAACAGCAGTGGAACAGATCACAGTTTTAATCCTAGGTTTCACTGATCTAAAATGTGTGCTTGTACAGTATGTTGGTAATGTCTACAAAATGTTCAGTAGGACTTTTATTTTTAGACCTGTGTAGTTGATTTGGCCCTGACCTATTTGACCTATACTTGCTATCACACACTCCCTAGTTTGAGCACTTCTGGATGAGCTATAGGGAGGATCAAAATAATGTGAACTTGTCTGAATGTTCTCTCTCTTTTTTCAAGACTCTGCTTTTCACGACAAATGGAGTGTTACGGAGAATAATGGTGTTTGATGGAGAATTCTGATGGAGAGTGATAGTGTCTTTTGCTGAATGGTTGTGTTTGGTAGAGAATGATGGTGTTTATTGGTGAATGATGGTGTTAAAGAATAGTAGCTTTTTTAGAGAATGGTGGTGTTGGATGGAGAATGCTGGTGTCTGATGGAGAGTGATTGTGTCTTGGGAAATGTGTTTGACAGTGAGTGACAGTGTTCAATAGAGAGTAATGAGGTTTGGAGATTGATGTGTTGGAGAACTAGTCTGTTTGGTAGACAGTGATCATGTCTTAGAGAATGGTTGTGTTTCTTGAGAATGATGGTGTTTGATGAAAAGTGTTGGTGTTGGATGGAGAATGCTTGTGGGGAATGATTGTGTTTGCCAGACAATGATGGTGTTTATTGGTAAAGTATTATGCTTTTTTTCAGAGAATGATGATGTTTCACGGAAAATCATGGTTCTGAATGGGAAATGATCGGATGGAGAGTGATTTTGTCTTATTAAGAATGGTTATGCTTAATGGACAGTGATTGTGTTAGATGGAGAATGCTGGTGTCTAAATGATAATGCAAATGGTCGTGTTTGATGGGGAATTATGGTGTTGGATATAGAATGCTGGAATTTGATTGAAAATGACTGTGCTTTATGTAGAATAGTTGTGTTGAATGATGGTGTTTGTTTAGGAAGACCTACCCATGGTTTATCACAATTTGTCAATGTCTGAATAACATATGACACCATATGATGTCGATTTCATACAAACAGTTTTGTTCTTCTAGGTGTTGAATTTCCCACTGATACGAACATGGTAAGAAACACAGAGAATATTTTAACCTAATTTATTCTGTTTCACTTTCTGAGTTTTTATTACACTTATTCATGTAAAATCAAATAAACTTCAAATCCAAACTTTTTTGTTTCACAATCTGTTCATGACAGTTTCATATCATATCATGTTTTGTAGCAGTTTACATGCGGTAGAAATTAGATTTGACAGTATGTGTTTTTACTCAAGATGGAAACCCCTGAAAATGGAACCAATCTTGGTGGTGACAATACAGTTTCCCAATCTGATGCTAAAGAAAAGGAAACAGCCAGCCAAAAATCAGAAAAGGTTAGTGTATCCTCATCAGATATGTGACCAAGTATCCAGACACCCCTTCTACTTAGTGTATTTAGCTACTTTAAGGTGCTCCCATTACTGACACACAGCTTGAATAACCTCCATTAAAAAGCTTTGCTAATACAAGGGGTTGCAACAGCCATAAATGCACCTAAGGTCACTGTGCTCCACTGTGCGCAGTTCCTGACCCCTCTAATGGACCTAACTAATAAATGCATCCAAGTTCTCTCCCAGCAATGTTCTCTAGTGTAACGCCTTCTCAGGAGAGTAGGGGCTGTTAGTACAACCAAGAGGGATCTCCCTATAAATAACCAAGATTTCAAAAGAAACGATGGATGAGCAAGTGAATACAAACCTTTGGATGAACGGCAATTGTCCAGATTGACTTGAAGTGTTATTGTTTTGTGTCCTATTTCATTTTGAACAGAGCTCCAAGTCAGGATGGTTTAGTGGATGGTTTAGGTCTAAGCCTAAAGAACCTATTCAAGAAGAAAACACGCAAGACAAACCAGCTCTCATGGTAACTAGCCTCGCAATCAAAAAAGTAATATGCAAATATAATAACTATAAATACTATGTATAATATATAAACAATGCAACAAAGTATATCTAGCAATTAGCCAGGACAAGCTCAGTCTTATCTAACCTATGACCTGTAGATTGGTGCTGGTGAGTACCAAATTGTATTGCAGGTTTGCTACCAAGAAAGTAGCACCTTGTTATGGAATATTGCAGGATAAATGCAGTGTAGCAGTGTTATAGGTTATGTGTTATAATTTATTATGTTAAAACCTTTTACTTTTACTCACTACCTCGAACAAGCCATGTACACATAAATTATGTTCTTAGGAGCCAATACCCACTCCTTCCCTGCCCTTGAGGCCACCTATGCCGATGGCTTCTACAACCATGATGGCATCACAGCCTCAAGCAACCGGTGTCAATCCTTTCTCCAGAAAAGCTGGTAAGTGTGCTATGTCTGTGATTTTGCAACAAGTGACGTTGAGAAGCGCACTACACGTTATTATATCTGAACACAGCAAGTTTTTTCTTAATTCCTGTGTCGATTATTTGGCTTAGTTAAGTGCCCAAGCAAGCACCTCATTCTACACCAGTAAGATTCTTTGGACAAGAATTCTAACGCCGTGATCGTCTTCCTCTGTAAAATGGTTAAAATATGTAAATGCTTAAATTGAAATTTTGCTTGCTTTGCCAAGGTGCAACATCGCTCTTGAGTGTCCTGAAATGTGGTATATATTTTAAATATACAATATAGCCATTTCTAAGAACAGCACCAAGGTTTAGTATTTGTTATTGCCCTGTAGGTACTGTGCACTCATGTTTAGTGTCCTTTACAGAAACTTTACATAAACCTTTACAGCATGACTATTCCTGCAGAATCTGCAGAGTGCTGCAACAGCAAGCATTCCTTTAATATCTTTACCCTTGATTATTACATTAATATTGTTTTTCTTTCATATCAGGGCAAAAGCCAGGTGCTACTTTCGGGGCCATGCAACAGGTAAGTTTCATCAGCATATAATCTATATACACCTGCAGCCACAATACACTAAATAGACTTCTGAGTTCTGTGAAATGTATTACCAATGTTCAGAAAACATCATGTGGCCATAAATCCTCCAAAATTAATTTGAAAAATTATATTAACTTACAATAAAGTTTTTGTCCTGTCCTGTTACATTACTGTTTTGTAGATGCACGTGTTTTTCTTGTGGTCTATGACTTTTGCAGAGTGCTGTATACCTGCAGCTTATTTTCCCCAACACACATATTTAGACTTTGTTCTGTTTCCAGGGTCCCTAGCGCGGTTCCACACTTAAGACTGGAGGGATAAACAGCTGAACAAAGTATATCTCAGGATTTAACACCAAACGGACACATCCACAGAACCAGGAGTCAGTACATCCCTCAGAGTATTTTACATTTGACCTTTTTTTAAGAAACAATAAAAAAAATTATTATAAAGTGGTGTTACCTCGGGAGATGCCTTGGAAATGTAAGAGAGATTTAACACTGGCCAACATATAAACTATATACACCTGCAACCTAATTTAATTAAAAATTTCTGGATATAAGATATTCATCTCTGAGAGAGGAAGAAATTAAGCTCCACTTTGACTTTTTACTTCCACACAACTTTGGAAACGGAATGTACCATTCGTCTGGCACCCACTATCAACTGTTGTTCGATAATTTACGATGCCCTGCCATGCGTACGCTGGCCAACCTTACTCACAAGATAACACCGCACAATCAAACTTACACAATGCAGGTGTGGGCGTTCCCAAGCCATCCCCTGGGGTAACACCACTCCATAATCAACTTACGTACGGCTATTCCATGACCTTTGGCATGTCAGTGTACATCATGTAAGGGGCTGCAGAAATATATATGTGACACTGTAGGAGTACATACCTAATGGCTTGAACTTCCTGCCCTTTCACTGAAGAAAAGGAACAGCTGAAATGTGACAACTGGAGCTGACTGTGCGATTTGCACTGGGACACATTAAGTTAGGAAGTTAGGGAGGGTCTGGCAGAGGAGGTCCAGCAGGGTTGGGGGGCCTCAGAGGGACCTGATATGTAAGTACAGCCTTAGTTTCACCCCATCAGCTACATTCCTGATTATCAAGGATTCCAAGGAGGTGGAACTGAATGGGAGTTGTGTGAAGCTTTTGTCTTTGTCTTTTCCAAATTATTATTATTTTTTTTATATTATTTAGCAGGAAGTGTGATCCAGTTTGTTCTCTACCAAATGACTCTATGACAGTGTTCCTTCTTGAACAGTTATGTAAGAGTAGTAGTAAATGGGGTGTACAGAAAACAACGAAACTCTATATACATCTGTATAACACAAATATATTGGATTTTTAATGTATCACAATTGTAAACAGTCACTACACAGCTAGTCTCCATGTATATCAGCTTGTGCACGAGGGACCTCATTTAAAAAGATTTATTTTAATAATATTAATATATCTTCATAATAATTGGCTTAACATGTATTAAAAGTTATGCCAATTTAGTGTGGATGACTTGGCACTTGAGCTATATTTAAATGGCTGTAGGAGCACATAGGACACATATGTGGGGAACCACTGCTTTAAAGTATCATCCACTGAAAGGGTCTTTAGGGAACCCCAAGCATTGCTCCAAAGAACCCCCTTTTGGAATGTTTAGTTGTAGCAGTGAATGACTGCAAATTTGTAACTTCCAAGTGAGTTCTATTTTTTATTTCTTTTTGTATGTGGTGGGTAATTAGTGATTTGTGTTATTTAAGGACTAAGGAATTGGGTGCCCAGTAAATTCTCATAAGGGAAAGATAACAGGAAAATCATTCTGCCAGCAAAACAGGGGTAGTGACAGCTGTGATCAATGGGGCAGCCTAAAGTAAATGCCAGGCATACAACATGTTGTAATTTCAGATCTTCAGGTTCTAATACATATTGAAAGCCATTATTTGGTAGTTTTGTAAGTAGTGCTCTGAAAACAAGCTGTCTGCTTCCCTTCTATGCAGTTAGTCAGCTGCTTTACTACATGCTAGATTTTATCATGTTTATTTATCATGTTGATTGTTTATTTTGTAAATAGTTAATAATTGTATGAATTTGTAAATTGACACACTGTATGTTGGTTGAACATGTTAATTCATGTGATGTAATATGACACAATATTCTATATTGTATATCAGCTTAATTTGCACTTCGACACTTGATGTGTTGCTGTATTAGCAGCATCCAGGTGCACCAATCTTCTAAAGAAATAAATAAATAAAGAGAAATGACTTCTGAGCTTCATTGTGTAGAATAAGTACTGCTACTGCGTGCGGACAGCAACCAGCACAGGTTCTGTAAGCTTGAGGTTATCGGAATGTCTCAGGGTGTTTTCCAATTAGGACAGCAGAACTTGGATGCCATCTCTTTTTACCATGACTCTGCACGGCTTGTTTCTGCTGGGGCCAGTTGTTGGCAGGAATGTGGCACGCTCGAGCATTCCAGGTCATTTGTTTGAGAACAACAGAGAAATGGAGAAAGTGTCCGTCTTAGCGTCCTGCTGGCTGACTTTCAGTTATTCACAAAAAGTGTATTAAACTGTATTAGTAATTTAACATGAACACAACACTTGCCAAAGGTAGTTAAACTGGCAGACAAACTTGTCAAACAGTGCACTTTATTACTGTAGAAATGATGTACACATTTGAATCCAATAAACACAAAGCATTCTTTTTTGCAGTGTGTTGGTGTCTTAACTGCTTGAGGCTGTAACTCAAGCAGTAGTGTAGATTACGCAATGTTCCCGATGAGTGCTATGTACACTTACAGTGTTGAAGAAGAGCTGCATTAGATGTGCTGTGTGTTCCATCCATGGAAGGGGAATTCCATTCATTTTCAGAATTGCTGCAAAATTCAGTGGTTGAGATGTAAAAGTCATCAGAGTGGTGTAATGTGACACTAGTTTGGTAACAACATATGAGTTTATATCCAAAGCTGATTATTGTGAAATTGTGCTAAACCTATACAAAATGTGTTTCTCTAAAGCAGCCTGCACAGATATTTCCACCATTAATGTATTTTTAACTATCCATTTTTGCCAAACTACCAACAGAGTGTCAGGCATGGGGCAGCATATCTGTCTCTATTTCATGTAATAACATTCTGTGAGGTAGTTTCTACCATTAAACATCCTGGTTATTCTGTCATGCAGAAATTCTGAAAAACTGTTGGAATTGCCCTGCTTTATAATGGGATATGTGCAGCATCTTAAGAACGGCAGGAAATAAACCAGAAGGTTAAATTACAAGGCCATCAAACATAATAAAAAAAAAAAAATTGCATTCATTTCTTGTGCGCTTTTACCTCAGAACAGCTTTAAATCTATAACAAAAAGTAATAATTACATTTTATCTTATTTTATCTAATACATTCAATTACAAGGCAGAAAACAGCAAAAAATACTGGAGTAATTTATACATATTTATATAGTGCTTCATCGCCTGTGCATACCACACTTATGGAGAGCAAGAGATAGAAGGAGAAAAAAAGATAGAAGGAGAGAGAAAGAGAGAGAGAGAGAGAGAGAGATGGAAGGAGAGAGAGAGGCACTTCGTTGTAGAAGGCAGTGGTCCAAGGCTGGCAGATGTGATGGATATGTTACTGAAGTCTACACATTCAGGGGACACACTGGGTAATCTGAAGCTTTCACATATAATCTTCACACTTCCTGGTAGATGTTATCACTTCGTGAACAGACTGTGCCGTGTACTTTTAACAGCTGAGAGACAAATATATCAAAACACACACGACTGCAGATACCCAAATACGAAGTACACGTTAGAATGAACAGGATAAGTGATCCGGATCCGGATATAGATTACTGCGGAGTGTAATGAAGGAGACGCTTTGAGCTTCAGAACTGTATTTCTGAATAAGACCCAGTCAGAAGGTTACAGTAAGTTGATGTGTGCATCATAGTGTGGTGTTCCAATGGTATTTTTATAGACAGCTGTCCTGTGAATGTGTCAGCACCTTATAAACACCAGAGTGTCTTCTGAATGCTTAGACTACTGAGGTGCAGAGTCATTGTTAAAAGTAAAACTGGCTTAAAACCTTAGGCCAGAAACACACCCTACACAAGTGGACTCTCTGATATGCATGTCTTCTTATGTTATTGTGATAAACTGTAGTTTTAAAGTCAGCATAAGTTAAAGCATCTGTAAATCTGTGTCTGCTGTGTAATCAGCTCTTCTCTGTTAACATTACAATATCTCAGAGCTGTTGTTGCATTTGTTTGTATGTGTAAAGAACTTAATTCAACCGAGCTGGAAATCCAGAGATTTTTCTTCTGGTTTATGTCATGACAATAAAGGCTAAACAAAATAAAGTGGCTGTTGAATCGCTCTCAGAGGGATGGAAAGTGTTTAGTCTTGCTTAGTATTCAGCTTTTGCTTGCTATATTACATAGAGTTTGCATCAAGTGTGTCCCTACCATGACAAGTTCGTCTATCTGGGTTGCTATGTGGACCTACATTTTAATCACTTAATCCCATAGCTACATTATTTACAGGCCACAGTTTAACCCCTGGGTTAAGACATGACTCGGCTCCTGGCTGGCTACAGCCCTGCAGAGTTGCTTTTCTGACTCTAATAGACCTGCCTCAACTCACAAACTGTAAAACTGATTCAAACTGAATCTTTGGAGGGCTATGGCCTGCCAGGAGCCACCTCATGCCTTAACCCCTTTAACCTCTTTAACCTACAGGCCTATTTAATAATAAAAAAAAAACCTTATTTATTACTTTAAATATTATTGCTGCTATATTTTTTACATATAGTATATATGTTTTTGGCAATCTAAAACCGTGGGGGCTTGGATGAAGTGGGTAACTACGTGCGAATAGTAGGAAAGAAGCACATGCTCATACATGGGCACTGTGGCTCAGCATATGGTCAGCTAGCCGAGCACTGCAGGAGAAAGATGTACCACACTGAGAGCACCCGAAGATTCCGCCACCACACTGCCGCTGCAGCAGGTGCCGTTGCAGTGCTGTAGGGCGGCTAAAAGACTTTCCGCAGGTCTGGCATCCATAGGGTCTTATGCCAGCGTGTGTCCGTTGATGGCGTAGCAGGCGGGAAGGCATGGCAAAGGCCAAACCACACTCAGAGCACATGTGTGGTCGGAGTCCCGTGTGTATGCTAAGGTGTTCGGCTAAGTTGGAGGACTTGGTGAAAGATTTGGAGCAGATATGACAGGTGTAAGGCCGCAGGCCGGTGTGGATCTTGCGGTGTTCAGCCATGCGGCTGGCCACAGCAAAGGCCTTGCCACATTCAGGGCAAAGAAAGGGCCTTGCTCCCAAGTGGGTGCGCTCGTGGCGCATTAGGGACAGCGGCTTGTTGAAGGTTTTACCACACTTTTCACAGGGGAAAGGTTTGTCGTTAGCATGCATGTTGCGCTCATGCTTGCGCAAGTCAGAGGAGCGAACAAACTCCTTTCCGCACACCTCACAAACGTATGGCTTCTCCCCTGTGTGCGTACGGATGTGCTTGCGGTAGTCGGATGACCAGGTGTAAGCTTTGTCGCAGAACGGGCAACTGTAGGGCCGCTCACCTGTGTGTAGCCGTTTGTGTTGCTGTAGCGTGCCCTGATGAGAATAAGCCTTTCCACAAATGTCACATACGTGCGGTTTCAGCCCACTGTGGGTGTCAATGTGGCTCAGCAGGTTGCTGTACTTCTTGAAAGCCCAGCTGCAGTAGGTGCACTTGTAAGGACGGTTTTCAGCATCCCCTTCTATGCCACGCCGCTTCTTCATAGCAGTGAACGTGAACAGCGGCCCTGCGGTTTGTTCCACTTTGCTTGGTCCATGTTTCTCAGGTGCCATTGCTGAATCTCGGTGTGAAGTAGCTGCAGCATCTTGCTTTGTTTCTGGAGCTGGAGCCAAATCACAGCCCTCCTCGAGTTTCACTTTGACATTGGCAGAGCCTTGTACTTCCTCTTTCTCAGCTGTGTGATTGGTTGATGCTATTAGATCTTGCTCTAATCCGTTTTTTTGGCTAACAACTTCAGACTTGTTAGCGTAGGAAAGCCCAGCAAACTGTTCGGAGAGACTCCAACCAGTAGATGTGGCTGGATTCAGGTACATGGCATTCATTCCATTGGCACAACCAGCAGAGGACAGTGTTTCTTCAGCTGTGTGCAGAGGAAAGGTCCCTTCACTGCATTTAGAATCAGCAATAACTTCACTCTCGGCTGGGAGATAGCGCCTCTTGTTGATGAAGATCTTCCTGATGCTTCTTTTTGACATGAAGGCTTTATTATTGAGGATATCTGGATTCAAGTGGTTAAAATTTTCTGCCATGTTCATTTCTCGTTAGTTTGCGCTGGATTTGGGGCACAGCTTAGAGGGAGTTCACAGAAATGTAGACCTGTCTGTGCCGTACCTAAATAAAAAAAGAAAAGAAAAGAAAGAAAAAGTTAATAATAATTATTAATACAATTAATACAATTAATTAATAATATAGTTAATAAATTAATAATAAAATTGTTGTTTTTAAATGTAAGAATAAATTATGCCTAAAATAAAAAGAACAATAGATAGATAGATAGACAGATAGATAGATAGATAGATAGATAGATAGATAGATAGAAAGATAGTACAGTATATACGTACAGTATATATAATAATCAATTAATTTCACATTCTGCAGTTATTAATTCTTCTTACATAGTAAAAAAGCAGTGAACCAAAGAAAGCCGTTATCTGACATTAAGACGTACGTCTGTTTAAAACACCATGTCATGTGACAACTGGACTCCCAACAGAGCGTTATTAATTCCGGTGTTTTTACTGCAGCATAAATCACGTGTGCAGCTTCACTGAACGCCGGTAAAAGTTGTGACAGACGCGTTTATGTGACTTCTGTACGCTGGAAGAGCGCACTGCTCAGATGTCTCGTTGGAATCGATAAATGAAGCTCAGGGCTCGCAGTAGTATCACTCAAGAACTGAGATCTCTGAAATCTGAAATCTCTGTTTTCACCTCCATGCCGTATATGATTTCTCGAACCGCTGACCGGTCATAACAGATGTTGAAGTTTCTTACCTTGAAACAGCGCAGCTCGCTGAGGATTACTTGACTGTGGACAGTTCATTTTTGAGAGGAGAGTTTAAGATGCTGGAGGAGGAGTTCAGCATCGCTCAGACACGAAGTTGGCAACGCCACACGGTGGCTGTGGAGATTGTGTCGAGCTCCATTCAGAATGATCCTCCCTGTGCCCTAGTGCCCTACGCCCTAGTCAGGCTACAGTGAGATTCCAGAAAAGGGGGGATCTTTTTATTTCACATCTACCTGATCTAAACGAAAAGTAAAAAAAAAGGCGCTACTTCACAGGAGCAGGACACTTAGCTTACATGTGGATAACAGAGGCAGTGCTGCACTGATATAACAAGGGTTTGTACTTATCCTGAACACTACTGAGCCTTCCCAGATCAAGAGCTTCACAACTTGGTTTGATTAGTTTTTAATATAATCATTCATTATGCTAAACACACTGTAAGTTTACTGTTATTGCCAGGGTTTGATCTGTAGTGACTGAATTTATTGTAAATGGTCGCATACATTGAGTTACTTTCGGCTGTGAGCTTTTACACCCAGTAGTGTCTTGAAGCCTATTTGTTTACAAACAGTGAATAAGTTCTATAACATTCATATAAGCTCTAATACAATATATCTTTATATTCCTAATCAGCAACAGCATATAGAAATTTTATTAATGGACATGGGATTGAGACGGCTGGCCACACCCCATAGGCTCTCTGCAGAGAACTGCTTCACCTTAAGAGCCCTTAGTTAGGAAAGGGTTAACTTACAAGCATGATACATAGGAGCTTCAGTTAACCCTTTCTTGACTTGTGAAGTATAGAACAGCCATGCAGACTTCCTATAAAGTACAGGTTCAGGGTTTCAGAATAAAAGAATGGAATAGAATTTCCACCCTGTGTCAGTCGTGTTTGTCCTTCTCCCAGTTATGTGGCTTAAATACAGGTAGCCAGTGAAGTTAAGAGCAAATGTAATGATGGATAAAGCGACCATTACAACAACCTCTGCCGCCCACTCTTGGCAAAAATCCAGAATCCACCAATCTTTGCATGTAGTCAGTTATCAATATTGTGTTTTTGGGAATTGATACAATATCAATATAGAAAACACCATATTTCCACACTCACGTGTATCAATATTTTATTACAGCGCTGTAGTTTACTAGTACAAATTTTAGTATAAAGGGGTGAACTCAGATTTGGCGGTTGGTGTTACCAATACCGTTGGAACACTAATTTGTTATCCTGCAAATTATCGGACACTACTAGGGGTGTATGGGTGTCTTCTTTCAAAGAGGCCTGCGTAGGCTTGATTTATTCCATTTGCAACATAATCTGTACCATGTCTATACCATTTCCCGGCTGTACATTCCAAGGACTTACCCTTACTGTATCTTCCCTGTAAGATACCACAGGATGGAATTCCTGGTATTAATAGTTCTTGAAACAGGAATATAAATATACAGTTATGTGGAATATATTTGTTTTTCTTATAGGAGTGCTTGATGTGTAGTTCATTCCAGTTAAGTCAGCCTTAATTCAGAATCTCTTTCTTTGGGGTAACACTTAAAACCTTACGATATCTTTATTACGTGCTCAGTTGCCAGGGCTTCAGGTGTCGATGCTTCTCATTCCAGAACTAATACAATTAGTGTCTAAACGCTGTGCTTAGTTCATTAATTGAGTAAAAGGCTTACAGACAGGAATAACATATGCTGATACCATGCGTTGGCGACCACCCGATAGCCCCCAAGAAGAGTACATATAGATCAGGGAAAATAAGTGGCAGAGGAAATACGAGAACAGGAGAACAGAATGGAGGTCGAGCTGTAGCAGCTCACACACCTGTTAACATGATGCAAGTTTGCATCAGGCTGTAGAGAGTGCTGAGGGTTACAGAGTTATTCCAGGCCCAACAATACAGTGTGTGCTGCTGTGATCAAAGTTTGATTGAATGAAGGGAGCTGATTTTATCTACAGCCTATTCACCTAATTTAGAGTTTGCACACACGCATTAGCCTGGGAGCAGGGTAGCTAATCATTCAGCAGCTGAAGGAAACTGCACATAGCTGTATGCAGACGTTTACACACTTCCAATCAAATTACATGTGATGTGTTCTAAAACAATAAGTGAACACTTTGTCCACAGGGCAAGCACCTACATATGGCAGTGTTCCTGTAAAAGTTCTAAATCTAATAAATACATACATATGTTTAAAAGAAAATAAACTTATTTAGGAAATAAAACTATGCTTAACAATTCCACAGTATGTTCTCTGTAAAGAATGCAAAGTATACGGCAGTATATGTGTATTTTGACAGAATTTATAGTGTATATAGAATTTTATTTCCAAAATAGTTTATATATATATATATATATATATATATATATATATATATATATATATATATATATATATATATATATATATATGCCAGCCCACAAAGCAGCCGTAGTCAGCTCTATATATACAGGGGTTGGACAATGACACTGAAACACCTGTCATTTTAGTGTGGGAGGTCTCATGGCTAAATTGGACCAGCCTGGTGGCCAATCTTCATTAATTGCACATTGCACCAGTAAGAGCAAAGTGTGCTCTTACCAGAACCAGAGTTCTCATACCAGAGTTCAAAAGAGGACAAACAGTTGGTGCACGTCTTGCTGGCGCATCTGTGACCAAGGCAGCAAGTCTTTGTGATGTATCAAGAGCCACGGTATCCAGGGTAATGTCAGCATACCACCAAGAAGGACGAAGCACATCCAACAGGATTAACTGTGGACGCAAGAGGAAGCTGTCTGAAAGGGATGTTCGGGTGCTAACCCGGATTGTATCCAAAAAACATAAAACCACGGCTGCCCAAATCACGGCAGAATTAAAAGTGCACCTCAACTCTCCCTAGACCATACTAATAAATGGTGTTTCAGTTTCATTGTCCAACCCCTGTATATACACAGATATATGATATAATATCTAATGTATACACAAAAAACCCTTGACCCTTTTTTTAGTTACCCTTTTAAAATAGTGAATGTTCATGATGAAAAGACCAATAGAATTAATCCAAAACTGTTTCGAACAAAGTAGATGAGTAGGCATGTCTACAGTTTTGACTGGTACAGTATGTCTGCCATGCTTTGCCCAGAGATTAGCGGAAACATTCGGCAGAGACATGCAGGATGATGCAGTGATAAATATGATGTGCAGGAGAAGAAGAGGAGGGCTGCAATCGTCATTCAAGAGAACAGTTATGCTTCAAACATATAAGCACAAAATATATGGAAACTTTGACATCAAGCAGGCAACCAGATCAAGTTGTATCCTGAATGCCTGGAGGGGACAGTTCATGTGAGATCACTATAAGGAGGCACATGTTCAGCGCACCCTTGGAAACCAGTGCTCTCTAGTTTCTTTCTCCTACAGGCAGACCTGTAAAGTCATTACTAACATTGTTGTTCTTTTTTCACCAGATGGCATCCTCACCTAATGCTCTAGGCCTGGTGCTGAGGGTTTTCAACAACAGCACCCAGAGAGGTTTTCAACAGAGCAAATAGATCTGTTATAAAATATATAGCATAAACTGTCAGCTATATACCGTTTCTCTTTTTTTTTTAATTTGACTTTCTAAAGACAATGGAAGGATGACCAATGTGATTCATATGACGATTCATGAAATGCATGATTATTGGTTAGGACCTGTTTCTGCCACATTTCAGGATATGATTGATATGATGTTGCCACTGCGCCATTATGACGCTGATTACAGAACTCAGTCATATGAATGTGCAACCCCAACTAAAAAAGTGTTGGGACAGTATGGAAAATGCAAATAGAAAAATGCACTCTTTCTCATATTTACTTTGATCCTTATTTCATTGCAGACAGCGATTTATGTTTTTCATGTTTTGTCTGGTCAGCTTTTTTTTTATTTGTTAATATACTTCAATTCCTGCGTTTCAGACCTGCAACACATTCCAAACAGAAGTTGGGATGATAAAGCATTACTTAAGCAAGAGTCCAGTCTGATAGATCAGAGATCACGCTTTCATGTGCTGAAATTCCTGTAGAGGGAGAAATAAACAAATCCGTTCCAAAACATTGTTCTTGAACATTTTTGTAATTTTCTCATGCATTTGTAGAGAAACTGGTCATCCTCTGATCCATCTTTGCTTCTAAAGGGCCTTTGGTGGATACTGCTTTGGTATCAGATCATGATTAGAAACACCTGTTGGGATCACCTCTTTGAAATCACATCATTATTTAGTTTCTAGCTCTAAATTTCCTAAATGTTTCTGGAATATCTCTGCCTGCATCTCATGCCAAATCAATTGGACCTGCCAGGTTATGTATTGGACTTGGCTGAGTTGATATAGTGTGTATTTATACACAGTGAACACAGTTCAGTCAGATGTCAGCACTGAAGCATGTACCCTCCACTTTTAAGTGGCTTATTTAATCAGTCATGTATGGGGGAAACTAACAAATCACAACTACTAAATAACTAAAAAGTGTCTGAAGTACAGTCCACAGAAACATAGAATACTTCTGCTGATGATAACATAGAATTTTGTTACAGTGTGGTGGTGATGACATTAAACAGGTGACCCAAGTGAGATTAATATAGGAAGCATACAAATGTGCAGCCCTAGTTCAGTGTTCCTCAACTCTAGTTACCTTGCCTATTTTAGTGGATTCCCAAGGTGTCTTGGGGAGCAGGGAGCGCACTAGGTTAAGTGAAGGGCAGGGGGCCTCCAGAACCAGGGTTAAGAAACACTGCTCCGTTTTTTTTTTTTAGCATTGTTGTGTTTTTTCCACTAGATGGCAGCCTTACCTTCTGCTCCAGGCTTGTTGCTGTGGACCAGCAGGTATTGAACTGTGAGGCATCAAGAACAGCATCCAGATTGACATCAGAGAATAAAATAGCAGATGGGTTTGAATTTAGCATCATCTTCCATTTTTCAGGATATGATCCAAGTGTGACCCCTTAAATAAAGGCACGTGAATGTCACATGGGAATAAATACATCTGTTTTTTGGGCACTTGTTTGGAAATGCGTAATCATGTGTGAAGAATTAGGTTTTTACATTTCCCAGGTGAATATATGTGACTTCTGAAAGGGTGGATGTGATGTTGCCATGGTAAATATATAAAGTGGATCTTCTTTGACAGTTTGAAAGTCAGGGTCATTTTAAATCAAAATTTATCATTTTCTTCATATCTAAGATATAGTGCTCAATTTTTAGAGATAACACAAGCCTATATACTTAATATACATAACTACAGACCAATCTGACCTTTATTCCTCCTTACAAACACTGAACGCTCCTTTCCTTTGCTTGTCTTGTTATCTGGGTTTTACCTTGCCTCTGTTGCCCTTGGCTTGCTCACTGGGGCCTCAGACACAAGATGCTCTGTAAAGCTGCTTTGTGACAACATCTGTCGTAAAAGGGGCTATATAATTAAATGTCGACTTGCCTTGACTATATTATACACAGAGCCATTTCTTAAAATTTTAGGACCCTAAATGAGTTGCCCACCACAGCCCACCTACTCAAATTCATTCGTTTGTAGGCTATGTAAAAAAACAATACCTAATTCATTGTAATAAGGTGACAATGGGAGTTAGTCTTACTGTGTGTTTGGACAAGTCATAGGAAATTTAAAATATACTCCTGGTGGTTTGGGAATCAAATCTGTTTGATGTTAGTGAACCGCTTAACACAGTGTGAGGCAAGTGTGCAGTTTAGATGCGCAGTTAGCATGATGCTAATTGGCAGCTATAAACTTTTGTTTGCAGCTACACTGCCTCATAGATGTGCCTTGGGTGATCCACTATGCTGTTTTGGGCTTAAAGACTGGATGTATGGTTGGCTGAAATGGTGGACATCTTTGTGTAAAGGCTGTGCCTATAATAACTGCAGAGGTTAGAGTGTGCCTGTGTGCTTTCTCAGTGGATGAGAACATTCTGTTCATTTTCCTCAGCCGCCGTTGGAGCTTTTGTCTGAATCACCATGTGGCCAACAGGCTGTAAACAACATGCAGTACCATTTCTGGCCTGCTGAGTGCGGTGTTTCCTCATATGTGTTATTCAGTCAAAGGGCTTAAGAAATTTCCCTTTTGACATAGGAGAATTAAATCCTTCTCTGAAGTCCTTCCCCTTACCTGATTTCCCAGTAAGTTTAAAACAGTGACATAGTTCTTGGTAGAACAAATGTGCTTCTGATAAAGCTACCTGTTTACTGTCAACGCAGTAGAGTTTAATTAAAGACTGTTTTACTGTAAAATGGAGCCAATTACAGAATATACATGCCATCAGTATGGTGGACATGTAGCTCCAGTTCTGTGTTGTAGTTAGGAATCATTCCCATTTTCCACTTGATGAGATCCATTTCAGCTATCTTGTGGGTCTAAATAGCTTTGCATAATCTACTTTCAATGGAAGTGTAAATACACCTGAGGACCTGCCATTCATTTCCCAGTAAGAACAGGAAACAGCCCACTTTAGACTTTGAGCAAAGTCAGCAGTTGAATCAGCGCCAGGTTTTGAGTGTGTTTTACCTGACAGTGTTTGTATTCCAGGGTGTACCAGGCTGTCCCATGGCTTTAGGGTTAGGAAAGAGGCCCTGCATCAGCACAAGCCTTGTGGCACTGCCACTTCCTCTCTGAGCTTGGCTGATGCAATTCATTGGCAGGGCTGAAGGATATAGAGCAATTCTGCCATACCGAGGAGAAGAGTGTGGGAAGAGTTATTAAGAATGAATGAGGAGAATAAAAAAAAGGCCAGTGTGTTATGCTTGGGTTTTGAAAGCAGGTATATATAAAGTGAGAGGTGGAAGACAGGTTAAGGTCATGGATAGGGTCGAAGTTTGAGTTACAGTTAAATGGGGAATGTTTTAGATGATGCAACCTGATTTCATATTTCAAAACATAAGGGCAGCATATCATCTAAAACTGTGGTGCCCACCCTTCTCATATAAAGCACACAGTTCGTCAATGTTAGCTTTAACAGCTGTGTAGTTACTGGTCTACAAGAAATGCTGCAAGTTTAGCATCAAAGGTCATGCCTTTATTGCAGAGAGTGTCTCCTGTGATAGAAAAAAGGGCTGATGTTAACTCATTTACTTCTATTTACCGTATATCACTTGATTTGTCTGCTGCCAGCTGCGAGTTCTTGCCGAGAATGAGCAGCAGCTTTCACTATAATGGTCGCTTACCAAAAGCTTTAGCCACTGATGCATTTACTCTTCCTTTCATTGGCTAGCTGTCCTTAAATGATCTTACTGGGCACAGGACCTAATTGAAAAAAGAGGTTAGAATAAGCTGACAGGGCAACACTACTCCTTCATCAGATGGACAGTCTGTAATTGTAAAGTACAATGTTCTTGGTAAGTGGTAGGTGAAGCTATAAGGAGATTTTCTCTATTAAATTCTCAGTGAGTGGATGTGCTGCTAAAACCTTTAGTAACCCTTAGATTTCTTCACTCAAGTAGTACTGGTACTCCTTTTTAATTAACAGTAACAGAATTAGGATTAGTAATTAGAATGTTGTATTTAAAAAAGGCCATGATATGTGACATGTGATATCAAGTAAAGGAAGCTTTTAGAGATCATTGTCCAGCGTGCAAGTTGTATGCTTTAATTATCACAGTTGCCTTAAGCTGAGTGTCAGGTCATCTCAAATAGACTTGTGTGTGTGGTTGCTGTCACTCTATGACATGCTGTTATCTGTAAAAATGGACCAATGTATGTCACATGGCTAAAAACAGTACCAGCCAGTTAAAAGCTTGGATGAAGCCAATCTTTTTTTCATACAGTGTCAGAAACCACATACGCAAGGCTGTTTGACAGGTCTTGTGGATTGAGGCAAGTGTGTTATTACTAAGGCATGTTTGCACTGTGAATGTTGGTGCATTAGAAGCTATTGTTACTTGTTAGCTACATTAGCTTCATAGCTGTGGTGCAAAATTAAAGAAGAAAGCTTGCTGGACTGACAACTCATATGGAAATCTGATATATGGCCATGTATGCACTTATATCATAAGGAGGTTTGGAATATATTTCAATCGTTGGATTGCGATTCTATTGGAAAGGAAAATAAAAGTTACTAGGAAATGTAAATTAGCTACACATACTGAAGCAGTGTCTCTGTATGAGATGACCACGGTGCCTCCAAACACTGATTAAATGGTTGTCTTCATAAAGACAAAATTGGGACTCGTCATTCGTCACAGATGACCCAATGACATTCTGATTCACTCCATGACAGTCTAGGACTTCCCCATCGCAGTCTTTGGTGATGCTGACATGGTGCTAATCCTGCTTCCTGAAGCCCTACAATGCAAACCCTCTCTTACTGTTACAATTGCTGGAATTGCTTTTGAACTCTTCTCTAAGGCATATCTTATTTGCAAAGGATGCTACCAACACAACAGCATGAGTCAGAATGAAAAGCATATACAGCAAGACGATCTTTCATAGTTCATCAGGTACACCATAAATCATTCACACGTCTCATAACGTCAAACCCAACAAGTTTTAATCCTGTTGGTTAATTTCTTCTGTGTGAGACTATTTTTTTTAATGATGAGTCCACATTTACACATATGAATGTTTTATATTTTTAAATGTACAATGTTACAAAGTATATGTTGGTATAGTGTTAGCGTATATGTCAAAATGTGCTTTGGATATTAGGGAAGCTCATAAGAGCTAATACATGTCATATATCTGATATACGTATATTACTGTATATCAACTTTCCGTATGGATAAGGTTGAGGTGGGGGGTGGGGAGAGGAAGGGGGTGTGGTGTTGTGCATTGAACCCAACCGTCATTTTAAGTTTAATAACTGACTAATAATCCTAGAGCATTTGGGGGGGAAACACCCACGTTGTGGAATGCTCTGCCCTTAGATGTGCCGTTGTGGATGAGTCGCAGTGACAATGTATGTGGGAATAACTATTCAGAGTCTGTCACAGCATTATCTAACACACCCAGAGGGGGCTTAGACTGAGACTGAAGGAGACGGTCACAACCGGTTTAGACACGATCCCACTGACTTAGTCATGTGCAGAGGACACTGAAATCTTGTAGTAGCATGATTTCTCTGGTAGTGCTTGTTCGTTTGATGTAGAAGAACAAGGTAATAATTTAAAAAATGTCTAAATGTGATTTTCCCGCCACAATATCTTTATGCTGTGTGCATCTTTGAGATGTAGCTTTCACAGTGTTTTGTTGAATGCCTTGTTCTTTACTTCACAAACCATTTTATTCCTCCATGCAGTGCTATAGAGGGGGTAAAGTAAACCGCCAGTGGACTGGTAGAGCTTTGGCCTGGTACCTGTGTACTAAAGTATAAAGAGACTAGAACAAACGTTTGGATGTCGAAGATCAAAGTCGAAGATTTTTATTCTCATGACGCTTTCCATCTGAAATGATCCAGCAGCTATGTTCAAATGCCTGCACGGGCACTAGCATGCCAACTGCTCCGCTGTAAACACAAATTTGAAGCTAACTTCAGCCTAGACACAACAGACAGTGCTCTACAGAGTTTATTGCATTTGCATCCAGCTTTCACTTAGTTACATGTGCCAGTTTTTGAATTTAAATCACCAGCTGTAATTAGAAGATGTAAAAGGATGTATTCAAATGTGCAGCCTGTAAAGAATGTAAACATGTCCAAAGCTGAAAACAAATGTGAAGCTGAAAAATGTTGTTATTGCTCTTGTACTACAAACATGGGCATGCACTTTGTAAAAGTGTCCAAGCAAACATCTAAAAACAGTTGAAGTTGCATTGATTCATTACAGGTTGACTATGAAAGTGTTTCATGCCGGCCGTGACATTGTACTCATTAGGTATCTTTGGTTTGTTGTGTTGCTTTTCTTGGACTTTTTAACTCCCTCTCTAAAAACCAAAGCCTCTGCTGTGCATGGGCAAGCTTTATAATAAAGGTGCTGCATTGTTGGTTGTGCTTATGTGAATCCAGTATTGCTGATTGATTGCTATAATGTTGTAACAGGCTGTAGGTTTAGAAGTATATTGGGTGATATCTGCCCTCTACAACAACCTTCAGCTTGGCCTTTAGTGCTTTCTGAAACTAAAAAGCTCGTCTACCCATTTTATGTTTATTTGTGTGTAGAATTTGGGGTGGGCTGCTCTGTATCAGGTAACCCCCGGTCTGAAAACATGTCCCACTCCAGCCAGCCCTGTCTGGGTGAATTAAAACACAATAAAAGAACTCCAGTGATGACCTTTGAGACTTTGGATAAACACAGAGATCCCTGCCTTTATTTACATGAGTGATAAACACACCCCCATTATAGCTTACTAGCACAGTTCCTTTGCTGTACTGACATCTGCTAAGACAAAACGTGGACTTGACTATCCTGACAATCTATCTCACAAATAAGGGTCCTGTTACAATGATCTTGTAGGTGTTCCTGGTTCAGCAAGTGCACTCTAAACCTGACCTACCCAATCGCTGTGCCAGTGCATGTTCTCTGAAACTGTCTGTGCTTACGGCTCTGCTGTCTAAATCCCCTGTCATATATTCAGGGTAGGAACTTGTTCAGTCATGCAATCTGATCGTTCATATAGAGCAAAGCAGCTTTTACATGTTTCTGTACACAGGCTCGAGTTACTCTTCCTAGTCAACCTGCTCCAAGAACAGATAGTTAACCTCTGGGAAAGTACATGGTATTACAACAGCCTGTTGTTTTCCTATCTCACCTCTCACCCTTTAACTCTTTCTCCATGTCCTGTCTTAAACACAGCTCTTTAACACTCTCCCCTAGCCTTTATTCCATCAAACCCTGATTACTTTTAGGTCTGGACTCCTGGGTGATCAATGAATTGTTCTGAGAACACAAGCAAGTGCTTAATTTTAATAATTAATCTTAGTTTAATTTGCAGATACAGTTTTTTTTCTTTTCTCAGTGAGGGGTTCTTGACAGCTACACATCCTTTCAGACCCATACTGTTGAGTTGTCTTCTCACAGTGGAAAGAGGGATTGGCACACCATTGGATTTCAGATTTTAAGTGGAACAAGATTTTTGTCTATTTGTATTTTATTTTTTTTATTATAAATTTATGTCCATATGTATGTGGATTATACATATACACTTATCAGTGTCGGATTGCAATGCTATTCAGAAGAAAGACGAAGGTTACCAGGAACAATACATGATGATAAACTTATATATATCATTATATCATTGTAAGTTTATCATCATTTATTGTGATATTTATTGTTATACACACGCACATACACACACACACACACACACACATATATATATATATATAAGCTCATAAATGTAACGGTAATATTTAGTGAGCTACACATACAGAAGAAGTGTCTCTTCGTATGGTTTTGGACCACCAGGTAACATGCCAGGTGTCTCGCATTGGGGTTGTAGAGGTTCCTAACAGTGCGATATTCTGTGATAATCCATCCCATGCATCTTAAATATTCTCACTGTTCCTGCAGATTTGGTGGTAGGGGTGGAGGAGGAGTGACACCTTCTGAATGACTGGACATGTGAAGTGTGAGAACAAACCATTCTTCTTGGCCATTCATCTATGGTTAATAGTGTGCTTTAGTAGTATCTGCATGACTGGTATGGTGTGCAATACGTTGATAGGACCATACCACTTCCTTGAGCACTATGTGACACCTCTCCAACTCTTCCAATTGCTTTCAGACTCTTCTCCGGGGCATACCTCGCTTACAAAGGATGCTATCAACACAACAGTACGAGTGAGGATGGAAAGCATGTACAACAGGACGACCTTATATAGTCAGTCAGGTACAGCTATTAGGCCCATCGTTGCTTACACATGTACTGCAGAACTTGAATCATTCACATGCCTCATGATGTCTAATCTGCTCACCAAATTTCATTCCTGTCAGTTGATTCCTTTTGGGTGCAACTTGTTTTTCAGTGATGATGTTTTGGAAACTCATCTTGCCTTTGAAAAAAACCTGCTAAAATGAATAACGTGTACAACACTGGAAATGAAATATATGAAGGGTAATCTCTGCATGTACAGTCATATTTTTGTCTTTTATTTGGTTTGGGCACTTGCCCCTTTTTATAAGCAATGTAAATAGAATTATTTTATGTAACTGCACATCTAATTATCTATTTATGTAATTCCATGTAAATAATTATGTAAGCTAAATGACAAAGTGCAACAATGTTAGCCCTCATGCATATTCATATGTAAATGTGGGTATACACACACACACACACACACACACACACACACACACACGCCCACATGCACACACACACACATGCCCACACGCAACACACACACACGCACGCACACACACTCCTATCTCCGTTTTGGTGAAGGTTAATTGCACCTCTGCTGACTGTACTGTTTGCACATTAAATCAGAAGATGTGAAAGGTGTTTTTGGTGGCTATGAGACTCTCATATGCACACTTCACCTGCAGCGCTATAGTGTTTGTGCATCACTTTACATGGGAACAAGCTGAGCAGTCTCTTTGTATGCAAAACTGCTTAACGCCCTCACTCCATCTATTTAGATTAGCTCTCCTTTTGTACCCTAATCTAATCTGAAGAAGCTGTATCACTGCACACATGCATATAGTCACAAACCTTGTGATGTAATCTAGCAGCTCTAGAGGACTTGGCCTTGAGTAGGGTGACCACATATTCCACAGCCCAAACCAGGGCAGATATATAGCTTCATTTATTAGATCACATAGATTGTTCTACATATTGCCTGGTCAGCTTTAAGTGCTGTTATTGTGAAGCATCAAGTGCATAAAGAGTGTAGCAATTGTCTGTCCTCAACTGCAGCGCTTCCAAATAATTCCTAAATATTGCATCTACAAAAATGCACAAAAATCATCCAAAGCTTCATGGATTAGATTACCTATATAAATCACCATGCTTAGCCTAATGCCAACTGCTGGCTGGAGTGGTGACTAAATGTGATCACCCTAGTGAGAAATCATGCTGCACCTTCTGATGGATGAATTTTGGTCTAGCAAATGCTGGAAAATGAGAGCTACAGATAATGAGTGCGACAATAAAGTTTGGTGGAGGAGGAATAATATTCTGTGCCTATTTTTCAGGGGTCAACTTTGGTACCTTAGTTACAGTTAAGGGGAGTCATCGTAGAGCACAGATTGACCAGCTCATTATATGCTTTTTAACTTTGTAGCAATAGTTTGAGGAGTCCATGCCCAAATCAGAAATAAAATAGCTTTAATTTACCTGATTCATATGTTTACACTGGTACCACATACATGAAATACATGTGTTATCATATATTTTACTTACTTTAAGCACAATGTAAAGTTTTGTATAGAAGTAATTAGGGCTGCCGCTAAGTAGTATTTTACCTATTTACCTCTTTTATCTCATTCCATGTTGGATAGACTTTGTGCTTTTGCCTTTGCCTCTGGTGGTGCATCTTCTAGAATAGCACCTGGTAGGCCATTTTGCAAATCACTTGTTTTGTGAACAAAAAATTGTCAGCTTAACTGCAGCAGCCCTAGATGTAAAGTATATATTATAAACATATATCAGTGTATACTTTTAAATCAAGTAAATTTCAAGTAAAATGTTTTTGTGGCCCTTCAGAGCCCTGATCTTATCAAACACCTGGGATTAAATTAGGTTGCCAGCTATGAGCAATTGCCCAACCTTAATAATACTCTTATGGCTAATTGTAAGTAAATCCCAACAGCCATGTTGCAAAATCCAAAAAGAGTGGGCCTGTTTTGGCTGCAAAGGTGACGTTAATTTCATATTCTTAGATTAATAGATTTTGGAATGAGAAGTAGATTGTCCACATACTTTTGGCCATGTAGCATATGAATCAAAAGCTCTTATCATCCAGATCACCTACATTGGAGAAATGTTTATTCCTAATGCTTTTTAGACCTCTTTCCATGATTTCTTCTTAACATGGTAAAAACACCTTTAATAGGTTTGCCTTGAGTGCCAACTGCCTGCAAATTTGAGCTGTTTAGTGATCGCACATGTACAACATGCAATACACGCTTGCACATTTATTCTGTATTAGTGTGGACTGTTTATATTCTGCACTGTTCTAGCAATGAAAACAAAAAACATTCTCATCTGAAACACTGGACAAACATGGGTTTGGAGAATAAGTCAAGTCACCTAAAATAAAGCTGAAATACAGGACGGCCTCAGGATATATGGGGCATCTGGTCAACCTGGCTGTAAGGCCTTGCAGTTTTGAGTTTTCTGCATCAGGAATTCCATGTTTCCAAATAAGTCACTTTATAAAATCCTCTTATTTGAATCTCCTCATGCAAGACAGTTTGCATGATTACAACATGCATTATTCTGAGTTTTGTTGGGGTCCCCAGAGAACAAGCCGCAGAAAACATGGTTCATATTAACAGCAGGATGCTTAACTAATTTGATTTGCATTACATCTTACCAATCAGACCTGGTCTTATTGAAAACATACATCCCTTATATAAAACAACTGTTTTTGAGCTTTTCTAAGGATGTGGTCCTGTTTATGAGATTCCTTTGCAGCATTTCTTTCAGTGTAACCCAGTACTTAGTTTTCAGAGAACCGTACTAAATTATACTGTTCAGATTTCTCCATAAAAACAGGACCTTTCATGTAAAAATATATAATAACTGCTGTTTGGATCCAGTTGATTTTGTCCTAGAAATAATAACCTTTGAAAACATCTAAATCTGAGGGCGTCCTGTGCATATGCATCCCAGATGTCTAGATATACATGTTACATACATGTCTATATGACTTTAAATATGTGCATACTGAAAGAGTCAGAGATCAGCCCTCGTTTTGAACTGCCCATAAGCCTTTTCAGCCTTTAACCTTTTTTCAGTAATGACTTATTGATAGCTACACATCCTTTTAAGATTCACAGCATTGAGTTGTCTTCTCTCTGTTCAAGGTAAAATGGAAACACCTATATATCGTTTTCCAGATCTGAACTGAGAATGGAGCTTGGTTCCCAAAGATAAAAGCAGTTTAAGGACTGTTTATCAGGTGGTAGCATTTGGTGGTCAACCAGGCCTAAAACACAAAAATCCCATTTTCTCTATATCTTTAAATCAACTCCTGACTTTCACCTTCCTTTTAGGTTTATGTATGTACATACTGTGCAAACCCTCATTTGTTTGCACAGTACTGTGCATATATAAACCTAAAACAATGAAATTGCAAACTACATCTTCATTTTAAACAGTGAGCTCCATATTCAGTATGTATCCAACGGTATTCAAACACCCTTTGTTATTAGTACATACAGAAACTCTAGGGTGCACTAATTGACGATACAGGTTTCTCTATGAACAAACATTGCTTATAGAATGGGCAACACTGGAGCAGCTACGTATGAGCCGAAAGCCACCTTGTCCAATGCCAAACCCCGACTAAAGGGCATAAAGACCCCCTGCACTGACTTTAGAAGAGATATTGGATGAACAGGTATAATAACAATCTCAAGAAATGAATCTTAAGGGCTGCAGTTGCGTGTGAACTTGCCTTTTTGCTCTTTTCCTGTTTTATTTGGACACTGAAAGACTTTTTGGAAGTCAGAACTTGTAACAAAAGGTCAAAGGATTCCATCCTGAGTGCACTGACATGTTCGGGCAAAGCGAAGGACGCAGCAGCTTGAGGGGCTGAGGACTGTTCTCAGCTGGACAGGTCAACCTCAGCAAGCTGATCAAGCTGATCCAACAGAAAGGGCAGCAATGTGCACTCCTACAAATGCTGAGATAGGTCATCAGATGTTTTAATGTTTATTGTCCCTATTGCTTATCTGCCATAAAAGCTTATTAGTTTAGAGCCACCTAAACTATCGGCCCTGTGACCAGTCTGCTCTAAGATTTTTACTCCCAGAATACTGTGACAGCTGTATAAAGCAGGAAACTGAACTTAACTGAACTGAACTTTATTTATATAATAGATTTATATAATCATCATGTAGGTAAAAAATACCAGACAGTTTTACAAAAAGGCTGGATAGTTTCGAATGGTGGATTATTCACAGTCCAGCAGTGACACTTAGGTGCTTAGAACTCCAGCAACACTGCTGTGTCTGATCCACTCATAGCAGCACAAAACACACCTCCACCATGTCAGTGTCACAGAATGATCCACCACCCAAACAATACCTTTTTCTGTGGTGGACCTGTAGGGGTCACATTACTGTCACTCAAAAAGTGACATTTATATCCTCATTTTTTGTTGTATCATATACTTTCATTTTTGCACAACTTCATTATGTATTTCATTATGAACACAAATTGTCCAAAATTGCCCTTACAGGTCAAATTCTTGATTTTACATACAAGGAAAAAAAAAACACTTTAGTCATCAGAAGTTTTAAACTAGAAAAATTTTGCTCTTCAGACTATTGTGGCACCCCAGTAGGAGGTGAGTAGACATGTTTACAACACTTGAAGCGATAGTTGATTTTTATGATCGGAATGTCCCTACAAACTTTTTCTGGGAGAAGTCCAACAGTTGCCATCCAACACCTTATCTGGCTAATCAGTAGTTCTAAAAACCACGTAGGGTGGCGATAAAAATGCAATGACTGGAGTTACGAACCCCTTTGTGTTCTTCCTTACTTATCATTTAAAGAATAGTCGCACCCAGAAAGAAGTGATGGAGTGCAATGCTATTGGGAGGGAAGATCAAGGTTACCAGGAACAATAAATGATGATAAATTTAGACTGATATCGCTGATATTTATTGAGCTACACATATTCAGAAGTAGAGTCTCTCAATAAGGCATTGGGCAACCGTGTTTGCTAACGTAACACGCATATGTCTCAGCATGGAGTTGTAGACATTCCTAATGGTGTCCTGCAATGACCCGTCATAGGCAGCTTGAATTTTCTTACACAGTTGCTGCAGATTTTGCTGTAGGGGTGGAGGATGATTGACACCAGACCTTCTAGGGATGTGACTTGTGACAATAAACCATTCATTGTAGTGCTGACCACGGTGCCTTTGGTCATCTCCACCAAGACAAAAATGAGACTCGTCACTAAAGGCGACCTGCTGTCATTCTGAGTCACTCCATGACAGTCTGGCATGACACTATTCCAGACTTTGGCGACACTGACGTGATGTTAAGGGCAGTCATCTTAACAGTTCCTGTGCATGTAGTCCTGCAGCATGCAGCTGTCTCCCAATGGTGCTGGCAATAACAGGGTGGCTCACGGAGGGCATAATTGCTTGCTGTATGTCTGTAATCGTGGCTGTTGGGTCTGTCTGGTACAGCGTTAAGGCCCGTCCTTTCTTATGTAGCATAACTGCTCGCTGAATGTCTGTAAATGTGGCTGTTGGGTCTGTCTGGAACAGTGTTAAGGCCTGTTCTTTCTTATGCAACATAACTGCTCGCTGAATGTCTGTAAATGTGGCTGTTGGGTCTGTCTGGAACAGTGTTAAGGCCTGTTCTTTCTTATGCAACATAACTGCTTGCTGAATGTCTGTAATTGTGGCTGTTGGGTCTGTCTGGAACAGTGTTAAGGCCTGTCTTTTCTTATGTAGCATAACTGCTTGCTGAATGTCTGTAATCTTGGCTGATGGTTTTGTCTGGTACAGCGTTAAGACCTGTTCTTTCTTATGCAGCATAACTGCTCGCTGAATGTCTGTAATCGTAGCTATTGGGTCTGTCTGGAACAGTGTTAAGGCCCGTCCTTTCTTATGTGGCATAACTACTTGCTGAATGTCTGTAAATGTGGCTGTTGGGTCTGTCTGGAACAGTGTTAAGGCCTGTCCTTTCTTATGTAGCATAGCTGCTCGCTGAATGTCTGTAATTGTGGCTGTTGTATCTGTCTGATACAGTGTTAAGGCCCATCCTTTCTTATGTTGCATGCATGGTTGAGCGTAAAACTTGAAATCATTCACGTCTCACCATCTCAAATCTACCCACCAGGTTTCATTCCTGTCACTTGATTCCTTCTGGGCAATCTTTGTGCATCCATGTTTTGGTGATGAGTGTATATAACGTGTGTTGATGTAGTTATATTACTAGTAAAACACACTTATTGATGAGTTAAACATTTTTAAGGTATTAATGTATCTGTTTGAGACCATCGCAGTGCTGCATTGCACTAATATTTGAAACTGCTCTACCTGCTCCACTTCCACTGTAAATTATGTTGTGCTGCTAAATAGAAAAGATAGAAACGTTCTTAAGGTCCTGAACCACCCAGGCTGGGTCCATGAGTGCTTTACCCCAAAACGAAAAATGCAAACTCATTCCAGGGCTAGTGTATAAAGAGCTTGTGGTAATGCAGACTGTGGTCTAATTGAGACCATAAAGAATGCTGGAATTTTTCCACACACTGAGCCCTGTTTTCTGGTGTGGTATAGAATGTAGAGGATAAGTGGCTATAACAGGCTGTCTTATAAAACATCACCCCTCCCCGTGGACACAGCCCCTTCACATGGATGAGTTATAACTCAAAACAGGCTCTGCTGCACTTAGAAATGGGAGGAAGTGTTGCCAGACTGAAACATTCAACATTTAAAGCATAGCTGGTTGTTGCACTTGCATATACCTAACTACGCAGACTACATCAGTGGAGTACAGGTGCAGGGTCAAAGAACATTACACAGTAAAGTGCAAATGAGTTTGGTTTATTATAATGAGTGAAACTCTGCTAAATTAATCTGATGGGCCCAGTATAGAAAATCATTGTGGAAAATATGATGAGACTGAGACCTGTTACCTTATATTCCACCTTAAAAGGCCATGCAGTTACATTATGAGGTCAGCACACAAATAAAGGGAACCACGGCTGTTAGGGCTTTACTATTAATATAAACTGGACTGACCAAACAAAACACTTTATACATTATTAACAATAGACAAAATCATTTCATTAGTAGGCTGATGTATTTGTTCTATATCACAGTTATGTTTAAATAGGCTGAAACATTGAATGGTAGATCTCAGAAACATCTAGAATTTTTATTTGTTTTTTTATCAAATAACAAAGGACACACTGATACTAGAAAACAAGGAGGTGTTATGAATACATCCAAATCCTGCAGATGAATGACTGAAACACTCACACAAAGCCTTAACTACAACTTTGTGATCCAGTTCTTTCATTTCTACACTTTTCTTTCTATATTGTCCTGTACCGCAATTTCACCCAATCAGAAACACATATAAATAAAGACGTTGATGCGTTGCACCAAAGCTATTTCAGCCATAAGAGCACGCCCTTGCAAATAATGTTAGGCTAAACCTGAATGAATATATGAGTGGGTAATGGGACTTCTAATAAGAAAGGTAAGTATTTTGTACCCTGCCAACCCACCGCTAATATGCCAGAGAGACCTGTATGACGAATGCTACCCAGACAATAGGAGTTCGGCAAAACTAGACTTGCCTAGTCGTGTTTACCATGGTACTGCAGTTTGAACTACATTGGTTAGAATGGTCCAAATAATGCCTATATAAGACTGTGTAGAATCTGATTGTGGCTGATAGTCTTTGCTAATTGTGTGTGTATAGCTGTTAAACAGCTTTGACTTTCAAGAGTTATTGTGTGCTTGGGGCACATGAAAGGCTATCTGTGAACACATTGTAACTGGCTGAGTCTGAGTAGGAGTTATTATATAACGCAGCTCAGTACACTAAAGCTGGAGATAAAAAGATTTACTCTGCAGTAGTAAACAAAGCAAGTCTCTGTAAGAACGAAGGGAAAAAAAACCATCCACTCGTATTGTGAGTGACGCAGCTAGAGGACGTGAGTGGGGTGTGACCCAGACTGGTGACGCTCATAAAGGTGTCAAATATTTAACCTTCGCCTTCCACAAAGGCCTGGAGTCAATGATGAATGTGATAATGGTATCAGTGCATTGTAACTACAGTGCATAGGACCAGAATCGGCATACGTCACATGTATAAGGCCATGTATGACCAAAGCCAAATATAACATGCGATTGTGTAATAGAAGCTCATAACTCAAGCCTGTCTGATGGGTTACTATCTCTGTCCCATATATGTACCAGTAAAAACTGTCTGCAAAGCATATTTCCTTCATGCCCATGTGGAAGGAACATACTATGAAGGTGTCACCATGGTCAGTTGTAATGGTTAAGAAAAATATGTCATGGATTTTGCCTGAACAAATGAAGGTTAATATAAAAAGGCAGATTTACATTCATTCATCTGTTAAGGTTGAAGTTATTAGGCCTGAGCATAAGCATAAATAAAAACAACTGACACTGTATACGGTTGTAGCAAACCACTACTGGCTAGTTCAGTCACAGAGGTGCAGGGGGCATGGGGATGGAAGTGAGATAACACTAAGTGAAAGAGACTTTATTCTAGTTATGTTCCTAGCTTAATCACATTATGTATGTGTTATATGTGTGTTACAGTACTGGACTGTGGTGGCCTTGGAGTGTTTTGAATGGAAGGTAGTATCTACTGTCAGTGTGGGGTGTGTGGGTGTCACTGACCTGCCTGCTGTCTTGGCTATTCAGTAGCCCTGAGTGGAGGGTCTCCCAATCTGATCTGCTCATTACAAGTGCTTTATTGAAAAAACAAATTCTAATGAACATGAAATGTATAATTTAGCAATGAAAAAGCTTTCAGCATCTAGATCTGCGGTCCCTTTAATAGCTACCAATGTCAAAAAATGAACCAAATAATGTACAACCTTTACATGCACACACATCTGCACACGAGAGATTATATTTTTACTTTGACCATTATTGCCATTATTATAATTTTTTCCTCCCTTCTTTATTATTCTTGGAAGCTATATGTGTCTAAGTTAGTATGTGTCTTTCTTTGAGATAATATTTTTTAAAAAGTTGGGAATAAATTAATAAGAAGATGAGCAAGAAGATGAAAGCATTTACTTTTCTTACTTACTAAACTGATGCCATCCTATGTTCTACAGGGCAGTATTTACTCCTAACCTTATTCCTTCTGTTGCTCCCAATTTGTCACATTAAAGTGGTTTAGATCATTAAATACATTTGAAAGTAAGATGAAGACAAGTAAAAATTAAAGAACCCATGTGAAAACACAATTCTACTAAACCTCTGCTCCAACTGCGCTTCAGGTCCCAAACAAACCACCAGACATTGTTCATCAGGACTGAGCAGAACTCATGGTTTCATCTATTATGACAAATCGACCAGGTCTTGCAGAAGCAAATCAGCCACAGCCCATCAAACTACTGCTGCCCTGTTTGACTGTTGGTATGACGTCCTTATGGTGAAGAGCTTTGTTAGCTTAATGACAGAGGTAATGGGATCTGTGTCTTCCACAAAGATCCACCTTTGACTCATCAGTGTGAGATGAGCTTTTATGCCCTTTTTGGTCAACCGTGGTTTGTGACTTGCAGCTCTCCCATGAAAGCCTTGCTCTGTATCTTTTATTACTCTGGAATAATGTACACTGACCTTAATTGAGGCCTGCTGTTCTTTAGATTTTCTGATTTTTGTGACCTCCTGGATGAATCATTAGGCTGGCCACTAACGGTAAAGTTCACCACTGATTTCTCCATTTCTGGATAATGACTCTTACTGTGATTTCCTGAGGTCCCAGAGCCATTGCAATAGCTTTGTAACCCTTTACAGACGGGTAGATTTTAATGAGCTTGTTCTACATTTGTATTTGAACCTCTTTAGAATGTGGCACGTGGCATGATATGCTGCTTTTTGAGAGCTTGTAGGTGCTTCACATTTCCAAACAGGTTCTGTGGTAAAACAGTAGATGGTTTGACTTTATAAGTTAATCATATTGTATATAGTGTAGTTAGACTTACGTCATTTTGACGTAGCTCTCTGTGTGGGTGCTCGCTCTGTGTCTGACTTTATCTGCTCGTTAAAAAGAGCAGTGCAGTATTATGTGTTATATACAGACCTGAAGTGTTAGAGTTTGGGGCTTATTTGGCCTTTACTGCCATGAAGTACTTGTACTACTTGAACTTTTGACATAGGAGGTAAAGTACCAAAACCTGTTTGAAATTTTGGAAATAAACTCCTCACCACAATCAGAGCCTAAAGATGCAGATATTCAAACAAATCCATGGATAACTGCGAAAATATGGAGCTGATGAGAAATTGTTGTAAAATCAGAGCACTTACAGAGGAAAGCTAAACTGCAGGTACATTATGATATTTGCAAAAAGCAAATCTCCACCTGTAGTAATGCTATACAAATATCTATTATTATTATTAAAACCAGGATACACAGAAATCTTCCACCACAGACGGACTAATTAACCCTCTGCAAGCAGGTCTAAAAACCTGTGAAGAGTTAACAATTCATTTTCAAATTAAAACAGCCTTGATAAGACAGGGCATGGCTCAACCGGCTGAAACAAGTCCCAGTAACCTTCCTGATAAGCAACCTACATTATTAATGACATATTTCTCTTATCAGTTATCAGGAGTTACAGCTGTTATAAACGAAGTTCATCCACATGTGATCTTGATATTTAAGATGGTTTTTGATTACGCCCAAAATTATGTCTTAACTGTCATAAACTGTCCTCTGCTTTTATCAGATGCTTTTAAAGCTGCCTTGGTGAAGTCTTTACCAAAGAAAGAGTGGCATGGATCCCTAATTACATCATTTTAGACTAATTACAAACCTTCCAGTTGTAAATCTTGGAAAAAAGTTGTTTTTAAACAATTAAATGCTCATATGGTAGCAAACAAGTTGCAATAAAATTTTAGTTTTTTTCCTAGTACTGAGATAGCTTTGGCCAGTGAGTGCAGGCTCAGGAGTGATTTACAGAATCCTTCTATACTGGTTGTTTTGGATCTTGAAACAGCTTTTGATAGCATTGATCACAAAATTTGAATCCACCTCTTGAATACTTGGTCAGCTTCTAGCATGGCACAGATTTAGCATGGTTTTAGTTGCATTTAACAAACAGACAGTTCTTGATTTCACTGGAAAATCAGTCAAAAGCAGGAAACGTAACATAAACTTTCATAGCTATGCTGATGATACGCAACTGGATATTTCCATTCCTTCTAACGATCAGGCTGACTCAGTCAACAGACTTAAAAGCTAGGAAATACTGATCTTTGGTACCTAAAGTCAGAGGAAAATGCTTTATGACTAAATTCTTTACCTATGTATACAAAACCTGAAGTATGAAGCCTGGGTGTGATCATAGATGACGAGCGCTATTGTATTCCATATTATCGCAGAAGAACATGTTTCTCCATCTTTGTTGATTTTAACTTTTGAACACAGCAGCTGCCGTTTACAGGGTGTGAAAATGTCAGAATGAATGAAGCAAAAGAAAGGGCCCAAAATGGGGAAAAAGTCTGGTTCCACTGAATTTACATTAAAATCAAATGAAATTTTTGCTCTCCTGTAATTTTGAAGATACTTTTTTTGTCTTTGGACAGCAACAATATGTAAACACAGTAATTAAAATAGCTTTTTCACAATTTTACAACCTTACTGGGGTTACTAAGGAAACAGTCCATCCCTACAACATACAGCAGCATGGACTCTAAAAACAGAAGAGGTTCTATTACTACACTGGCTACCAGTGTCTGTTAGAACTGCCTTTAAAGGTCTGTGACTGGTCTGTCAAGCTCTAAATAATCTAGCACCAACTTACATCATTTATGTTCCAGGAAACTGGCCTTCAATGAAATACAGAATACATGGAGAGACCTCTTTCAGCTATCATGCTTCAGAACTGTGAAACTGCACCTGTTACTAGACAGTCAAGCTCAGTTCTTACTTTTATGGAATGTCTAAAACTGTCTCTCTTTAATTTGTTGTTTAATTCAATCTCTCCATCTTAATGGTACTTATAAAGTTGGTCTGTGTCACTGGCTCATAATTAAAACTCCTTGTTTTTCTTATTACTCTTAACAACCAAAAGCTGCCTCTGGCATGAAAGGTGCTCTTTGAGTAAAGATTATTGTGGTTGCGCATTGCAAAGCATCTTTCATCGCCTCAACTCGTCCCACAGCTTTCGAGATATGGACTCCGTTCCTACTCCAGATTGTGCGGTATGATACGCTGATGTGGGCTTGTATACAGCTTTTTGATCAGATGCACAGATTCCGAGAAGGAAGGAATTGTTCTGTGAATGGTTTTTCCCATAGAGAATGAATAGGATCGAAAAACACGTGCCTATCTAAGCTACTTCCGCTCTACCTACAGACACCAAATCGGATACTCTAGCTTGGGGTGCAGTAGCATGAATACAGTTTGATTGACCCGCACTCGTTCGTTTCTCCATTTTGTTTCGCATCCCTCGTTCCTCCCATAGAGTCCCAGTCATTTTACACGAAATTGGAGGTCCCCAAGCACTAGTGCACAGCAATACTGACCCGCACTCATCTATCTGTCGTTTAATCATCCCTCATTCCTCCCATAGAGTCCCAGTCATTTTCGACCCAAACCAAGCAGTAATAGTTTTGTTCGACCGAGAGCCACAAAACTTCACGTACTCACTAAGGGCAGTCCCCCAGACGCTAATCCACAGTCATACCGACCCGCACTCATTTACTCGTTCCTCACTGAACAAGCTGCGCAACCATCCGGCGTTTTCTTCGGGAAATGCACTTTTCTAGTTATTATTAGTATTATTATTAAAGATGTTCTATGTTCACATAAGATAGCACTTATATCACATAATATATGCAATCCTCATGTATATTTTTCTAAAAATTCTTCTACCAGGCTGAATGTTTGGCAAATCAAGTGGCATCAGTGGGAATTTAGAACCTTTATACCCCTCGTGTTCTGTGTGTTTGTTTCTTGTTTTTGTTACTTGTCATACGTGTTGCTCTTACCAAGACAAATTCCTTGTATGTGTAACATACTTGGTGAAATAAAGAGATTCTGATTCTGAGAAACAATCTTTTCCACTCAACAGCAGCACTGAGATCTGATGAATGCTTTATGTCTGTTTGGCCCATCATAAATCTTCATGAGTTAAGGATAGCTATCTTACAGCCATTGTATTTATAGCTATTGTGCATTTGTAAAGGTCAGAATTAAAATTTGATAGACAGTGATTACCAACTGGAAATCAACAACCTTAAAGCTAAAGAATCAGGATGGCAGGTTCACTGAACAAAAAAAAATAAAATCACCTATGACTGAAACATACCTAACAGTGTGTAATACCTCCATGACTATGCGATTTGATTTGGCATGGACTGGTCAAGTTTCTAGATGTAGGTCACATCAATGTTCGGACACTTTTGCATCAAAGAATTCTGTAGTTGGTCCAGATTTGGCACATGTCTTCCCTGGCACAATTCTGAGGTGAATTTCCTATAAACTGTTGGTAAACCTCTATGACCATACACTTCCATACATGTACAAATCCAGCTACTTCCTTCACACTGTGGTCTTTGGCACTCTCAAATGCAATCACGTCTTTTTGCCAACATCTGCTTTAGACCCATTTCTACACACTGAACAAGACATTCCCTGCACTGTACCACCTCTTCTCAATCTATGGATCCTTACACAGCACATAGGTATTTATAACACCATCATCCCTGTGCAGTGGCATCTGCAGAAGCCTAAAAAATACTACCACCTGAAGCACGCAAGGTGACTCATTAGGCAGTTATGTTGTTATGCGCTGGCTTGTCTTGCTAACACTGAGTCTGAGTATACTCTTCACTCCAGTCTAGGCTACAGCACATACAGAGGATAAGCATAACAGTGATGTGTGTCCAGAAACAGGTCTGCAGTCTGTAATCGTACACCTCCAGTTGTATGCCAAAGTTTGAGCATCTGAGTCAAATTACATGCTGTGTTGACTTTCTAAGAAAATAAGTTAACACGTCCTTAACTAAGGGAAAAATACAACGTAAGATTTGGCCTTGTTTAAAGATAGAACATTTTACATTAGCTCTCACTGCTGTACTGGATGGGTGCGTTTTAAGCTTTTAACTGATACTTCCATTACCTGATATTTTGCTTCTGGATTATTATATACGGTACATCACTGTAGGTGTGTGTGTTTGTGCGACAAGCAGATTAATATTAACCTAACTCCAAAATTTAGCTGACATCACGACTAGCTATAAAATATTATGTTCTAAACCCGCCATTACACTGAGCTATAACTAATGTACTTTCTTTGCTAGCCTTCATCTCAACAAGCAATCATACTGGGTTTATGCATAATGCTAAATGCTAATGCTAATGTTACCTCGTGTGGAGCACACTCTTTGGACTGGATGTGTAGACCGGATGCTTTCTGCTGAGTTACTAAAGTATTGATGTTGTACTGTTGTTCAAGGCCTGTTTAGTTTAACAATAAACGTACTGTACTAAGTTTTAGTTTGATTATCAGCTTGAACACTTCCTGTCATTTTCTTTGGGCTGTCCTTTCTCACTCTCCAATTTGATGGCAAACTGTGAAGCGCAACAGTAATAATCATCTGCACTAAACACAGTGAGATGTGTATAGTAACGTGGATTAACTGAAACTTTAATGCAAATAAATTGCACTGATGATTTTTAATAATTGATTTACATGTCTTTCTTTCAGCTCTGATTTAATGTGTCCACATTTCACCTTTATTACAGCTTTAATTCCTTCATGAGAGGAAGTTTTCAAAGAAACCTGCACACTAAATCGCCTACACCTCTTAGAAATTAGTTGCAACACATTGAAATATGCCTGGGGCCTGGGGTAGTCAGTCCTTTGACCTTTTCTAAGTTTGAGTAACTTCTACTACATGGCCATTTTGACTGGGGATGAAGTAAATGAGGCTCACTTACATTTGCAATGTGCTATAACACATCTAATTTACAATGCGTGTAAAATTTGCATTGGAATGTTTCAAGATTCGTTCCAACACTGCCAGATATTACACTAAGCTCACTGCTTCAATGGAAGGCACACAGCCTGATAAAATGTCTGCTTTCGTTTACAAATATTGTTCTTGTGTTATGGTTCAGTGATGTGCAATGTTTTTAACTGCCAATCAGTCTTATGCTTTGCATTCATGAGGTTGCCACAATCAGTTTCATTTGCATGCCAAAAATGAGAAATGCGTCATAATAAAGTGCCACATCTTTTTTTTTTTTTTAGGTCATATCAATTTTCTAGGTTACACATGCAGCACAGCTATGCATTTATTTTGTCTGCCATCTTTAAGGCGGGGTTACTAAGAGAAAAGAATAGAAAGAGATCCCTAGCATTCTTAACATGCTTTAAAAGGTTAATTGGACCTTGCCCAAAACGCCCAGCTCAAGTCACGGAAAGCACGGGTGACTCTCAGGTCATTAAGCTGATTCACTAAATACGCCTCATAAACTTTATTTAAAAAATCCATTATTACTTAAGGTGTGGATGCTTTCCATTCAAGCAGGTCAATAACAGAAACACCCATGCCGGCCATAACTGCTCAAGCTTATGTGTCCTGCAGTGCTTTAGAAATTCTTTACTCATATCTCATAATAGGTCAGCACTGGTATAGAGAAGATCTTCGGTGCTTGTTGTATGTATGGTGTTGTTTATCTTTGTGATCAAGTTCTTATTAGCTTTTACAAACTGGGACAGGGGAAGGGAAACAAGAGGCAAGTGGAATCATATATTAATAAGAATACACAGAGTTAACGATTAAAAGAAAACAATTCACAGCCACACAGACAGTGGACATTGCATAGATTAAGTAAGCTTCTTTGCTTGGCTTTATTAACCTTCACTTTGCGTTATTCCATTAAAACTGTATTCCCGAAAGCTCTTTAGAGCTGGAAGTTATGGGGCAATTTAAAGCTGTAAAACATTTTTTAGTAGCTGTAAAACCATTTACAGCCATTAAAATCTTTTATTTTACAATATTTAGTTTTTAAATACAAATTAAAACAAGCGCCAAGAGAAATGTATGTACAAAGGAAATAATAAAATGCTTGGTGAAATAAACATTTCATTATTTGAATGGGTTTAGTAATCAAATTATTATTGTTGAAATTCTCTGTGAGGGCTTCTTGACAGCTACACATCCTTTCATTTTCTCATTTCCCTGAAAGATAAAAAGCTTCTCGGTACTGTTTATCTGATGGTGGTTGCTGTGGCAGTCTATCCGGTTATGTCCTGCATTCTTTTTTTTTTTTTTTTAACTTATTGTCTTTGTCTTTGCTCTTTATTTTGGGCTTATCATATAGCTTATCCTCCAATCAAATATCTTCTAAAAATGAATCAGTTTTGGCCACTTTGCAATATTAAATCAATTAAGTGTAGTCTCTGACTGCAGTTAGCCATTTTAGATTTCCTTCGAGGGAATGATGTAGTACATAAATCTAATAATAAGTGTATAACGAGGGTGTTATCGAGCTTCTATATGTTTTCTTCTGCAAATATAGTCTTCTCTATGTGTTGGGCACATTCGATTGGCTGAGTTTTCTAATGTCCTCAACATGGTGTCTGAGCAGCCGGTCAAACTAGTTTCACCAGGATCTATACACACGGCAAACAGGACAGATTACTTCCACTTTCAGAATACTTTGCCTTATGGGGTTCAGCACTACAGCACAGGGAATTAGGAATGAAACAATGATGGAGGTCTTCCTATCAGCAACACAGTCCAGATACAAACAATACACCTAGAATCTAGTTTAGATCTTTATTTAGTTCTTGTGAACTCATGATGCAATGTCACACAGGAGGCCTTGACGCAACCTTGAAGTAGACAACTGTCCAAAAATGTGCATACAATTTATTTACACCATGTAAATGTAAATTGGCCTTTTGGACTGTTTTGGACTATGTATTCATATGTTTTATGGAGTGAACAAAAAGGCTACTTTATAGTATATATGATTTGAGATGTTTCTGGTTGCAATAAAAGTTTGTGTTATTATTTTGGTTGTATGTTATATATTTTTTTATCTTTCATCTATGAAAGAGCTATACACAAACTACAGTACTTCGGGCCTACAACAGTCACACAAATTATGCTGTATACAGACGTTTGCTGAAGCATTCAGATTCAGCAAAGCCATGATGCTGACGTTGTAAAAATGAAAATAGTGAATTTGATTAACTTGCACTAACTTGGTTCAAGGATTCCAGGATTCAAGGAGACTTTATTGTCATTCACATCACATGTGGTACATGGGGTGGAACGAAATTGTAGTACTCAAGGACCCAGTTTTACCCAGACAGCAGTACTTATTTCCCTCAGTATTTTTTTTACAAGATGTTTTATTTGAACTACAGGAGCCACAGACGTTAGGTGGGATTCGGATCAGGGTATTGATTAGAACACTCAAGAATAGCCCTCTATTGTTTTCTTTCACATTTTATTGTGAGTTATTATGATTTCAGTCACATAGAATGTCTATTTTGTTATACAACTGGCTTATACAATAGTGGCTTCAGTTATTTGGATCTGCAAGTCTTTCTAATTTTTACTGTAGTATGCTTTACTAGTTTTCTACCAGCCTATCGGGTCAGTTTAGATGCCTGATCTAGGCATTGCAAGGGTTGTTGATGCCTTTGATGGCTGCCCAAAGTCGGCCTAGGAGGATGTTAAAATTGAGCAGATTGTATTCCAAGTTCTACCTTCCCTAGACAGAAAGTTTGGGAAGCCATAGCTCCGTAGCTTAAAAGATGATAGATACAATTCACAGCCTGATGGAGGAACTATATATATATATATAAACTTTTAAACAGTTGCACCACTTGGTAGAATCTTACCTTTCTGTCTGGAGTGTGCATGTTACCCCGTGTCTGTGATGCTTTTCCCCTGGGTGCTCCAGATTCCTTCCATAGTTCAAAGGTATGCTGTTAGGTGGAGATGCTAAATTGCCCCCTAGCTGTGTGTAATATTGAATGACCGTGTGTCTGTCTTGGACTGACATTCTATCCAGGGTGTTTCCCATCTTCTATCCAGTGAGAGCTGAGACAGGCTATCGCACTCCTCCCGACCTAGTATATTAAGCAGCTTAGAAGAATGAATACATTAATGAAAATAAATATGAATTTTTTGTAATAGTCCTTCCATGGTAACTACAATGCCATAAAATAAAAGCACAGAAACATTTAAAGACCCTTTGGGTGAAACATGTAGCAACAATACCAGAATAATAGCATCACAATACCAGAATAATAGCATCACTTATTCTGAGACTTTTCTATTTTTTTACAGAGTAGATGAAACTTAGATTAAACAGCTAATTTTGTACTAGATTAGCTGTTAAAGACAATATCAGTTAATGTGTAATAGTGAGGAAGATAAAGAAGCAGGATACAAGTGCACATCCATGGTTAAATTGTTATCCATAACGAAAAAAACAAAAGGCAATCCACACAGCAATAAAGCATGCTTTAAGAAAAAGAAAGAACACTAGCAATCACTAGCAATCAAAACGCTCAAAGATATTAAATTTAAAACGTTACTATATTAGCAAAAAGTACCGACAAAATGGGAAGAAATAATAGTTTTGTATCTTCTGAAGTTAGCATAATAACCAGTTAGCCCTGTTTCATAATAACTCAATATTGCACCTTAAAAGATGCAAGCGCGTCACTGTAGCCTTGTCTACAATCAGTCCAACATGAAATACATAGTGTGTATATTGGATATGACACTGGAGAGATACTAACTGCCAAAAAAAATATTCTTGCGTGTATCAAAAAATTTGGCCATATTTGACATCTGATTCTGTTGAAAGGAAGAAAAATTAGGTCCTTTTCTGGGTTAGTTTATTTATGGATAGGTAGCCAACAAAAGGAAGAGTAAACACCATGAAGGCTAAAGCTCCTGGCAAGAAACAATTTACCATTCACTGTTAACTTGTTTCGTAAAAAGTTAAGTTTGCTCAAATCATTTGCGATAATTTGTTCCTTCAATTAAATTGAGTTTTAAAAACTCAGGGTATATTTTTTTCAAACTTCTAAGTTCAGCAAACAAAGTATACATTACACAAACTGTACTGTGGCATACACCTGAGCTTTTAAGTAACTACATCATCTTTTGTAATGATCACAAGCTGAAGGTAAAAGAAAAGTACTTAATGAAGAGTCCTCAGAACTACATACTCTAACGCTAACGTTAGAGTAGATGCACGGATTGGCAGTAATTGTTGTCTTGTTGGAAATTCTGGGTTTATCCACTCTATATTCTCATATAACTTGTCTTTTTAAGTATGAGTATGATCAAATTTCAACCTTGCTGTTCAAACAACTTGCCTGGATTAAGTGATAGCAACTAGCTGGGGATGCTCTTGGCATATGAAGAGATGAAATTAGATGCTGAATTGCAATGTTTCTTTTAGACTGGTATGGAGTGAATAATGAGGAGGAGGAGGGACTGTGCATTTTGTCATGTCTAACTTTCTGGTGATGTGTCTGACAGTCTGTGTGTCATATTACTTATTTACTTCGAATTGCTCATTTTAACTTAGTCAAACACTGAGGAGCATAAAGAAACCAACATACAACAGGGAGAACACGAAACAGAGCCTGGGGAAACACAAGCCAAACAAACGGGTATAAATATGCTGAGAAACAAGAAACACCTGAGACTAATGAGAGAGTATGATTACAAACAACACATGGGTGAGACAGATAAAAGGCAAGCAGTGCAGGGGATAGACAGGGACATAAACCAACGACTAAGCATATGACTAGATACAAGAGGGAAAGTGAACAAAGGCAGAAAGAGAGCAAGGATGTTACATAATCATAATCAGCCTACTAGATGAGGTTGATGTTGTACCTGTTGTAAAATACTAAACTACTGACCTTTGCTGAACATACAAGCGTGGATTGTATCAGAAGGAATGTAATGGGTTTTACTGCTGTTCCTTGTTTCAGGTTTGGTATATATATATATATATGTTAGCCACTAACGTGTCTATTGGTGTTTGCCTTCTGACCTTTCAGCTGTGCATTTGACTGGACTAGCTGGTTCCACCAGGATTTACTCACACCTCATGCAAAACCAATTATCTACATTTTCCTCCTCACCCTTCCTTCTTTACTTACTCCATACCCTGCAGTCCATTAAAGGTTTGTATAGTTATGTCATATTCATATTCCATTTCTCCACTTAATGTCTTTTGCCTATAGCTGAAACGTATTTTACCCTCAAACACCTCTCACAAGCTTTACATAATCACTTGAACAAAACTGTTTGAGTGGACTGCAGTCATGTAAGCTGATTTCCCCCGGCTCTCAAGTTTCATAATTATATCATAGCATGTTCAAGAAATGCTTCTGCGCGTTAGTTTTAGTGATTTGTTATTCAGTGTTTATTGACTTGGTTATTCTGCTCAGGACTCTTATTTTGTAGGGAAGGGTTTGTTGAGGGGAGTGTGGGTGAGCTGAGAGAGAGAGTAAAATCATAGCATGTTCAAGAAATGCTTCTGCGCGTTAGTTTTAGTGATTTGTTATTCAGTGTTTATTGACTTGGTTATTCTGCTCAGGACTCTTATTTTGTAGGGAAGGGTTTGTTGAGGGGAGTGTGGGTGAGCTGAGAGTAAAACAGTCTCCCATGGCAAGTGCACAAATGCACCTCCACACCTTGATGGATGCTGGCTTTTTGAACTGTACTCTGATAACAAGCCAGATGGTCCCTCTCTTCTGTAGCCCTGAGCATGCGGTGTCCATGGTTTCCACAAAGAATTAAAAATTTGTTGGATTTGTCAAACCAAAGAACACTTCACCTCTGTCCATCTTACATGTACTGTGGCCTAGCAAAGGTGGCGGCAGCATTTTTGGAGCCAGATCTTTAGAAGAGTTAGGAGTTAACTTGCATTTGTAGATCCATTGTGTTCCCAGATGATGGTTGTGAAAGTGTTCCCTTAACCCATGCAATGATTCAGACTTTCAACACAGTGAGGGCCATCCAGTAAAGGATTTTGGCATTCATTTATGCATACAGATTTCTCCTGATTCGCTGAATCTTTTAATGATATATACCATAGATGATGAAATCTCCACGTTCTTCCAGTATTAACTTTAATGAATGTGTTGTAATTTGGGTGTGTGTATATATATATATATATATATATATGTATATACCTGAGCAATTTTACTTTGTGTATTCTCAGCCTGTATGGGCACTACAATAACAATAGCATGAACAAAGCTGGGCAAAATATTGGCTCAGTCTCAAATGGTTTCCTACTCTCTAAGTAGAAAGCATAAACAGTGCCTAAATTATGTTTAATGTCTAAACAAAAGCCTTTTATATTCCGTCAAAGTTGCATAATATCCTAACTAACATTAATAACCTATGCAACAAACTATGAGGAGCAAGGAGCAATCTGAGATTCAGCCATAGACATGCTCGCATGCTTAATCAAAATGACAGGAACACTGAGCAGGTTTTATCTGTACTCTTCATGTCTCTATGTGCTCTGACCTGAACGTTTTTGACCAATAGATAGATAATAGAGAAAGAAAATACCTTATATTAATTCTGAAAGTGGCATCAAATAACTAACTTTAGCCTTTAACAACTGTATAATTGTCATCTAAAAATCTATACTTATTATTGAATGTCATGTTAAAAAAGATTCTCATTTAGTGATTTTAACACTTTTGCAAACCGCTGTTTGTGCAGAATGGGGTGAAGAAGTCTAAACAAAGTTGAATTGCTGTCTAGGTGATTTCCACTAAACCCCAGTTCTTGTGGTCATCTTGACGCTCTTGTTTGTGTTTCTGGTGACAGTAAAAGGCAGCTAGTTTATTATTCCCATATGTATATGCATAGAGCGCAGACTGGGTCTGAAATTAATCTACTGTGGTCTGTGGGTTGAGTAGAGAACTTGCTTTTCCTGCAGAGCAGATCTTGCTGAAGATTCAAGACTGGAGTGTACAGTGCTATGGAAAAGTGATTTCTAAAAACAGATTTCTAATTAATTTAATATAAGATAAAGACAACATGAGTAAACACAGCTTTTAAATGATGATTCGATTTATTAAAGCTGGAGTTCCAAACCAACTCTGAAAGCTGCATCAGCAAAAGAGCTGTTCAGCAGAAGTTTCATGGATTGGTTTTTATGGCAATCATGTTGGCTGAGTCAGCGATACTTGTCAACCTGCCAGATGGTGGAGCAACAGACAAAACTGGATTTGACAGATGCCAGGAAACCAACTATGAACTATGCGTAATGGGCGTGCACATACTGTATATGTGTATTAGTTTTGCTAGGCTGATGTTTTCTATGTTTTAGTGTAAATTTATTATTGTCATTTTCATTACTTTAGCATTTTGACCATAAAAAATTAACATATGTCCAAAAATATTTGACAAACCTTATAATATCAATTGAATGGGATTCATTGTAAAACAGTGGAACTGTGATGAAATTCCGTCCAGTACAGTTGTGATGAGTTGGAGTAATCCAAAACTAACTACCATCAACATCTTCCTGAATTCACGTTAAAATCCGACATCACTAATTCTATTGTGGTTGCATGCCATCAAATCATCAGAGCAATGCTCCATAACTCCTACTGTCAAGTCTTCCCAGAAAAGGTGATAGTTGACAGGTGCTCATGCACCATTTCATTCTTATAGGAACTGTTTCATTTGTACAGTAGACATTGAGATATGCATTGTGTTCTTTTTATATTTGGGCATATGTGGTTATCATTTAAAATATAGTTTATATATTACCCATATAGTGATTTAATGGTCATATTAATTATTATTTGTTTCGCATTTCTTAAACAAGCATTGCCAGCACACAATGCATATATATTTGCCTGCATCCCTAAGCTCAGATTTCCACAATCTGACCCACAATTTTAGCTTACTCCGACCACTCAGTGTCTAATATTACCAAAATTAGCATCTAGTCTGAGGAGGTGAAAGTTATTTAGTGTCTCTATGGCAGCTTTTTCATACAGCAAGATTTAGAATACCTTTGACCTTTCAAATGTACATTGTGCACTGCAAAATGTGCACTGAGCACTATCTGTCCAAAAGAGTCCAGATGACCAGGTGTTGGTAAAGTGTAGGCCCAGCTGAATGTCACCATCAGCCTCACTTAAATAAACACCTAATCCATGATATTTGGCTCTGCAGTCCAGTTCCTTATTCACATAACTACATAACATGCATTAGTTTCACAATAGCTGCAAAATTATTCAAAGTGGTGGACAAATAATTGAAGATTAATAAGTCTTAAGGGATCAAGAAATACATTGGCTGACTAAGCATTTTGCTATGGCATAATGATTTGGAGCAATAGAATTTTAAAATAATAATAATAATAATAATAATAATAATAATAATAATAACAATCATTCTTATTTATAGAGTACTATCCATACTGTTTGCAGCTCAAAGTCCTTTACAGACAGTTGTCTTAAAGCTTTGCTTGAAATCCATCACGTGACTGAACAGGAGTCAGTTAGTCAGTGCAGTCACATTTACAGTAAAATGGGCTTTTCCCCATATCCACACCTAGGAGTGTTGATCTCAGCACTGCAGAAGCCGCAGCCAAACATGTTTTGGCGACCTCTGTGAGAGAGCGAGGCTGGTTTGAAGGAGCATTGTTGGAACTGTATGTACTGTAGTCCTGATTGTTTACCCTCCGGGCCTACTGAAGGAGCCTTTGTAAAGCTTCTCCTTCTCCTCTGCCGTTTGGGGATCTGTGGAAATTTCCTAAACAGGCTGATTAAAAGATGGGGTGTGTGGTGGGTGTCAAATACGGTGAAAAAGTAGGTTGTGTCCTCAGCTTCCTGGAATGTGGTGCACATTAAGTAGATTTAGAGAAAAATGCTGGCAGGGATTTTTCTGAATGACGAGGGCTTTTTTTAGAGCACTCTCTCCTCCTCAGACTTGTTAGGATGCAGGCAGTGCGTAAGACGAGTGCGTGTTCGGCTCATGATTTGATCTGTGTGTTTATAAACACTCTCCACGACATCTGTTTTCTTTTGCGATGAACTTGTCACCGTATCACGCAGAAGGCTACTTGCCAGACAGTTGGAGAAATTGCCAAGAAGTGCAGCCAGAGAGCCAGCACTCAGTCAACTGAAGCAAACTTGCAACTTGTTTTGAAGTTCATGTCGTGGGAATCTTGATATAATGCCCTGCCTTAGTTTGGCAACCGTGTAGTTTTTTTATATCTAATTATTTGGAGATTAACATTGTGTTTTTTTAACTCACAGTGCACAGTGCTCCTACTGGTTATAATGTAGGCCTAAGCAAAAAGGATTATAATGATGATAAAGGAGTCACTGTTTCAGGTTCCAAGTTTCAGGTTTATTTGTAATTTGCGCAACATGTCAGGACATTTATGCATTGAAATGCTTGTGGTGAGGCTCAGGTTGATACTCTACAGCAGGACAACAGTATATACGGTACATACTGAACTTATTAAAATAAAGATATATAAAAGAGATATATTAAATAAATACAAAATACAGAAAATAGAAAATAGAGAATATACAAAGACAGGAGGGATCTGTAGAAATTCTCTGATATGATGTTTAAAGTGACTCAGTGATGTTGTCTATAGCTGTGATATATAAAAGTATTAATAATAATAAAGTGTCCGAGTGCAGTGGTATTGGTGAAAGGCTGTATGTGATGTGTCATCCCTCTAAACTCTATACATACTGTCAGGATACTGTTTATAGGTTCACACACCATTACACAGAGTCTGTGTAAGCAGAAATGTACTAGCACAGTTACAATCAGCGCTAGACAGAGAACAAGTAAATGTAATTGGTTCATGTACTTAAGTAGTTTTGTGATGTATCATTTCTGATGGGTTTCATTTTTACTTTTTACTTCGATGTCAAATGTCTTACTACATTATGCCCAATCTGGTGTTCTTTTTGGCTTATGTGTGCAAACAGAAAGCTAATGCAATCTGTTCTTGTTTAGTTTTGTGCTTATGGCTTACTAGTTAATGACCTTCTATTAAAGACTGCGGGACTGAGAGACACTAGAGTCTCTTCACCTACACTGAGCTGACACTAAGAGTCTTGTTTCAGAAATGATAATAGAACATTAGAGCCATAATAAACCATGCTACTGTTACTCTCCATACTTGGCTACATTTAAAGGTAAATACTTCAGGACTTTTACTCAGGTGGAGGTTTGAAGGGAGGAATTCTACTTACTGGAAGAATATTTTGCCTTGGGGATCTCTAATATAACTCAAGTATATGCCTTGTGTACTTAAAATTGCATTTAAAAGACAATGCTGTGCAAACTTCAAAGGTGAGGGTTTAAAGGAGTTTGTAAGAGCACAAAACCTCTCAAGTCATACTCCAAACAACAGAGGGCAACATATCGGCAGGAAGTTGCGGTGTTCCCATTGTAAGAAACAAGGAAAACCATCAGCCATCTTTGCCATGACTGATGGCTACCTGTCTTGCTTAAATGATCTAACTGGGGGCAGAACCTTTAAGATGATTGACCAGAAGTTAGAATACCTCCCTGGGGGAGGGCTACTTCTTCGTCCTCTCATTTTAGGCTGATTCTACTGGACTCGCTACAGTGACTCACAGTTGCCTCTAGAGGTGCAAAGTAGTATTATGAGACAGAATGGGCCGGGGCTAACTGGTTTTGAAGCATTTCTAATAGTCCATTCATCACAACATTCTCACATAGTTTATTTATTTATTTATTTATTTATTTATTTATTAGGAGATTAACAATGTGTTTTTTAACTGACTCTGATAACTGCGTAACTGATACCTAATTCATGGGAGAGTAAAGTGCAGATCTGTTTGTGCTGATTGACGTATGTCACTATTTCTAACCTAAAGCCGCTAGAGTTGAGAACAGCAGTGAGGGATTAAGAGGAACATTGTGTTCTATTTTCTTAAAGGGTGGGTATGTTATTCCAGAAGACGCTAATAACAGGGTCCTCAGAGGCAGAAACCAAAATCTCACCTGTGGGTTCTTGGAAGACTGCAGTTTTCTGAGGGAAATCAGGTGTGTTGCATGTTCCTTCTGCTTTACAAACTCTACAGTCAGGGTGATGTAGCCTGAAGGTAATACCTCAAATGTGCGTTTAACTGACCTGTCCTGTCCTGTGTCTGTGGTTGGGCAGCACGTAGGCCTTTCAGAGAAAAGAATCTAAACCATTCAGATTGTAAACCTTTTTTACCCTTAGAAGAGTTATTACTGACATTTAGTTATTTTGTTGTGCTATTCAAACATAATAAGCACCATATGTATAGCATAGTTAAAAAATGAGCTACATTGTATTTACATGTATGTTCTGTATCAACAGGTTCAAGAATTACCTTGTTAGTTTATATTAAAGTTGATACATTTGTTTTTGTGTACAGTATTCCTCATACTGTATTCCATATTCAGTTGCATGCAAAATTTTGAGCACCAATCAAATTACAGTCTCTGTTGATTTTCTAAATGTATATATATATATATATATATATATATATATATATATATATATATATATATGTATGTATATATATTCGTAAAATACATTTTGCTTTCTTTATTTCGTGTGATGTGGTTAAATTTCTTCATTTCTAAGGTCCTTGTTGTTGCATATGTCTGGTTCAGTGTTCCTTTGAGAACATACTTTTTTGTCATTGAGTGTCACCTTTCCTTGTCTGTTCATCAAATTCAGGCACTGATGTAGCTGCTCTAGCCAACTGCCCCAGGCTTCCTGCAAACCATTAAAGAGTCTTAAAAGCCTTTTTTAAAATACTATAAAAATAAAGTTCTAAAATGTCTTTTTCTGTTTGCTGAGATGAGAAGGAGCGAGTTGAAAAGGCCAAGGTAAATATTAAGCTGATCTATAGTCCACCAAACAAAACTAGTCTTGAATATTTAAAAAGCTTCACTTGTCACTTCACACACATGCTTGACCATGGCATCGCGTGAAACCTTATTAAGCACGGATGACCTTTATTCTTCTCCCTAATGACCTTTGACCATTGACCTTTGGTCATGCAGTAAAACGGCAGCTGCATATCTGAACTGAACAAGAGCTGGTGGCCCAAAACCCTGGCGTCTTCCAAACTATAGTCAAAGTTATGATGCACTTTTATAAGCATGTGTGCTTTTACTTCTTACAAGTTTGATCGTTGATCTATGCTGTTCAGGGGGTCTACTTCTACTGTTTTGAACTATACCCCTCTATCCATTTAAATAGATAACAGTATCTACCCTACTTTAAAGGGCACATATCATCGAAAACTAATTATTTTACTTTTATCAATAAATGACTTCAAAGTGACCTAGTTCATACCATCAGTATATATAAACTCAACTTCAGAGACAGCCTGGTTTAAAATCACTGTTGCTATGATGTCACAGGAACAACCTGTAACTCTTTTTTTGTAGTAATTCGGATTTCTGTTGGACTGAGAGCTCAGTATCCCTGATTCCTTCTTTTTACCATCACAAAAGAGGTTAATAATGAGGGGCATTGTAACAGGGCAGATGTGTTTAGAGTGGATGGTTTATTTCTGAGGGTGCTTACTATGCTTTATCTGTTTACTGAATGGTGATCATGCCCCCCTCTTCTTTCATGTCTCCTCAGCTTGCCAATTGGCTTGAAGTATACTTCAGTTATCTGATCCAGATCAACATGGAGCGACGTCGTCAACAAAACACAATCTCCTAAATAAGACACACACACAGCAGTTTAATTCCTGACAACACACACTCACATGCACATGACCATCCCCAGAGTCAACAGTGGGCAAAAACACGTTTTAGGGGAGCAAGAGTTTGGGAGGTAATGCATGGTGGGAAAACATGGGGGTGGGCGGTGGGGGAGCTAAGGACAGGCTGGAGTTCCTGGGTTACCGTGGCAACTGGGGGTAACCCAGACAATGTGTATGTTGTGCTGCGAAGGAGGTGGGGGGTTGAAGGCTGGCTGTTATGTAACCTATGTGGGTCAAACATACAAGCTTTCGCTGACCATTTGTTTGCCCGATTGGCTGACCTCTGGAGGATGTCCCTGTGCGAGTTTAGCTCAGGAGATCGAGTATCACTCTATTTTGTTGGACACATGCACTTGCATTTACAAGAAAACTGTGCATCAAGAAATGGGTGCAAGATAAACAGGCATATAATACAGACTGTAAAAAAAACCCATCATATATATATAATATACATATACATATACATATACATCATATTTAATAACTAAACATGTGAAGTATTTATAGTTATAGGTCTTGTGGTGTAAGACAGGTGTGACTGAGTAACTTTTAGAACTGTAATAGGAATGGGCTTTTCAACACTTCTTTAAAGGCTACCTTCATAGACACTACATAACCTACATGAAGTTCCTCTAAACTTCTATTGAACATCAAAGTCATTATCCTTCTAATGATGCTGCTATTTAACCACAAAGTCTTTCTTCCTTTTCTTTCCAAATTAATCAGGCATTTCTTCCTCTGCCCCACAAAACACTGAATGCCTCTCTTATCCTAACTAATAGGTCAATACAGTAGGGTTTTAGTAGCAGTAATAGATATTTCTCTTACAGTGGTAACTAGTTCCACTGGTAACAGTGACTAATTTCATTCAGACTTTAAAGTCTGTTTCTTATTGTTACTCTCATAGAACTCTAATAGATATTGGTTGTTCTATTTTCAATGTTGTATTTAAATGTAAATTTATATCCTACTTATATTGCTTTGTGCTTGTGGTGCCGACCAGTCTTGGTTCCTCTCAGTGTTTGATCCTCTTGCTCTGAGTGAGTTTTTCCCTGCCATTTTGCCATTGACAGTGTTGAGCACCTGCTGCCCGTAGCTTGAGGAGGAACAAACTGCAAACCATTGGCAAGGTGTTCAGTACCCAAGCCTCATCAATTAAAAAAAACCAAGGCTATTCTGTCTGGTTTGAATCAACACCATCACACCCTACTGTGTATGGAACTACATAGCTACAGACTAGTCAGAGTGCCCATGCTGGCTCTTGTCCACCATCAAATGTGTTTACAATGTGCGCATGGGTACTGCATGTTAAAGCACTGGAAAAGGGTCCCTTGGCCCAATATAGTCTGTTTTCTTTGTGATGGCTCCAGGATGCAGTGCAGGAAGAGGGCAAGCTATTCCTCTTCCTACACTGCATTGCAGAGGCTTTCAGCTCGGTTTCTCATTGCTACTCTCATAGGTCTTTAATGGTCATCAGTAATTCTATATTCAATACTGCATGCAGCTGTGATATAATTCTTATCCTTTGTACTGTATATTGGTTGTGTGCTTATCTTGCTATCTGGTACCGACCAGAGGAGAAAGCATGATGCTCTGGGCAATCTTCTGTTGGGAAACCTTTGGTACGGGCATTTGTGTAGACCTCAATTTGACACATGCCATCTATCTAAACATTGTTGCAGACCATGTACAGTACATCCCTTCATGGTGATGTTTTACCTTGACAGCACTGGCTTCTTTCAGCAGGATAATGTCCCCTGCAATACTGCACACACTGAACAGGAGTGGTTTGATCCTTAAATAGACATATTTATCATGATAAATAACTTTCCATTGAATTAAACAAAAAAGCGATCATTATGACTCAAATACAACATCAGAAAATATGAGAAGGATGGATAAAACTTATATGTCTGATCTAAAATTATAGGTATGTGCTAATAACAAACTAAAAAGTGTTTAAAACCCCAAATGTTCAGAATTCTATTATACAGTGCTATATCTTAAAATAACTTATCTAGTTTGCATTGTATGTACTAAATAGTAAGC